>PVLC010020751.1:7334-28965 GCA_004027655.1 Graphiurus murinus | reverse complement strand
AAAAAAAAAAAAAAAAAAAAAAAAAAATAAAGAATGAAAAATAGGGCTGGGGGTGTAGCTCGGAGGTAAAATGCCCCTGAGTTCAATCCCCAGTACCGCAAAAAATAATAATAATAATAATAAAATAAATAAACAACAAAAAACAGGGCTGGGGGTGTAGCTCAGAGGTAGAACACTCCTGAGTTTAATCCCTAGTTTCATTAAAAACAAACAAAGAAAACTACAAAATTCCCAGCATGACAACAAAAAAATTAATAGATTAAATGAAAGGACTGGGTATATAGCTCAGTGGTAGAGCACCCCTGGGTTTAATCCTCAGCACCAGAAACCAAACCAAACCAAACCACGGGTCACATTCTTAGTTTCTAGCCTAAGTTGTTTTTGTGTTTGTTTTTTTTTTCCTCCCAAATGGAGTTATTGTCCTAAATGATATACAACACAACTCAACAGGCTTCTTTTTTGTGTGTGTGTGGTTCTGGGTATTGAACCCAGGGGCATTCTACCTCCCAGCTATATCCTCAAACCTCTTTTATTCTTTAATTACTGGGATTACCAGGGTGTGCCACCACGCCCAGCTTCAACAGGCTTTTTGTACTGATCTATATCTACAAAACAGTCAAATCTCTCCGATAGGAAACTTGTTCTATAATAAGTATTTATTGCTCCCCTCCCAAAATGCCCAGTATCATGCTTTGATTTGTATTAAATTTACATAATTTTCAAATGAAGCGCATTTACAGAATGTATTATGCATGTTCGATAGAATCTTGCACATTTTCCAGAGGAAGCTACGTCTGTATCATTAAGGGTGCATAAAACACAATGCAAACACTGCATTGAGTCTGAGATACAAGGCTTGCTATCTGCCCTTAACACTCTGGAAGTCTGAACTTATATCAGCAATAACCTCTAGCAAGCTCCGGGCTGCTAAGGATCTCTGATCGCAGACGTCATTCGTCATTCGGTGGGAAGGCTGATAGCCTCTTATGTCACCTCAACCTGGAGCTAACTTCACTTGCAACGCATTTTACAATGCCTGTCACCCAAGTCTGCTCATTCTTGCAGCTGGACTTAGGTGGTGGTGCATGCCTGTAATCCCAGTACATGGGAGGCTGAGACAGGAGGATAGCAGGTTCGAGGCCAGAGGGTGATAATTTAGCTAGACCTTGTTTCAAAATAAAAATAGAGCCGACCATGGTGGCACATGCTTGTAATCTCAGTACTTGGGAGGCTGAGACAGGAGGATCTGGGGGCGCGGCCAGCCTCAGCTACTTAGTGAGGCCCTCCACAACTTAGTGAGACCCTGTTTCAAAATAAAGAATTAAAAAATAGGGCTTGGGGGTATAGCTCGGAGGTAGAATGCTACTTACTGGGTTCCATCCCCAGTACCGCAAAAAAATAAAAAATTAAAATTAAAATAGGACTCGGGGTGTAGTTCAGAGGAAGAACGCAGCTAGGCGTGGTGGTGCAAGCTTGTAATCCCAATACTTGGGAGGCTGAGATTGGAGGATTGCAGGTTCAAAGTCAACTTTGGTAATTTAGCAAGGCTCTCAGTAACCTAGTGAGACTCTGTTTCCAAATAAGAAATAAAATTAGCCTGAGGGTGTAGCTTGGAGGTAGAATGTCTCTAGGTTCAATCTCCAGTACCAAAAAAAAAGAAAAAAGAAAAGACAAGAAAGGTAGAACACCCCTGAGTTCAATCCCCAGTACCACAAACAAAATAAATAAAGTAAAAGAGATTTCTTTTAACGAACCAAGAAGCCAGGGGCAGTGGGGCATGCCTGTAATCCTAGTAACTGAGAGGCTGATACAGGAGGACCACAGGTTTGAAGCCAGCCTCAACAACTTAGCGAGGCCTTGTTTCAAAATAGAAAATAAAATAAAATAGGCCCTAGGGATATAGCTCAGAGGTAGAACACCCCTGTGCTCAATCCTCAGTACTACAATAAAATAAAATAAAAAATAAAAAACTAAACAAAGAGATTTTATGGAGGAAGAGAGCTTGGCTTGGTCATGCTTCTCTCCTTTGCTTGACCCCTCCGCCAGGCTCAGAGTCTAGGGTCATGTTAGATTTAGTCTTAAACTTGAGCTGAGCTAGAGAAGGTTCTAGAACAGATTCCCTAGGCAAGGCTGGCATCTAGCACCTTCCTTCCCCACATCCACAGCCTTCTCTTCTTCAGGATAGAACTACTTGAGTTTTCCTTTCTTTTCACTTTAATGTGTGTGTGTGTGTGTGTGTGTGTGTGTGTGTGTGTGTGTGTGTGTAAGAGATACTAGCAATTGAATCGAGGGGCATCCTACCTCTGAGATATACCTCAGCCCTATTTTATGTTTTGTTTTGAAGCAGGATTTCATTAAGTTGTGGAGACCTCACTAAGTTGCTGAGGCTGGCCTTGAACTTGCAATCCTCCTGTCTCAGTCTCCTAGGTACTGAGATTACAAACTTGTGCCACAATGCCTGGCTCTATTTTTTAATTTTTTATTTTCAGTGGTACTAGGGTTTGAACCCAGGACATTCTACTTCTGAGATACACTCCCAGCCCTATTTATTTATTTATTTATTTATTTATTTATTTATTTATTTATTTATTATTTTGAAACAGGTCCATCTAAGTTGCTGACAGCCTAGCCTCCCTAAATTGCAATCCTCCCATCTCAGTCTCCCAGGTACTGGGATTACAAGCATGAGCCACTATGCCTGGCTCCTTTTCACTTTATTGGAACAAAAGCTTCTGAGAAATTCAGTTGGCTTCAGGGACCTTCAGGGGTTTGGGGCGGAGGTGGGGGGAGCATGGGGAAGAGCTGATGTATGGCTAGCATGTGCTTGAGAGATCAGACCTGGGAAAACCAGGTCGACAGAAATCGACCAGACACGCTGATAAAGGCTGCCTCTTTTTTAAGTCTTTTGGGAAACTGCTCTGTGTGTTTTTGTGTTCTTGATAAGTAAGAAAAGACATCTTTGCCTTTTAAACTCCAAGTAACCTGAAAACAGATATCCATGAACAGTCTGGTGAGTAATTTTATCTAAAGATAACGTACTTGTCAGTAAGGACTCTGGCAAGGCCTGCAAGATGATCAAATTAGCAAGCATCACTCACTGGGGGGGTGGGGGGGTACTGAGGGCTGGAACCCAGGGGCCTTCTACCTCTGGGCTATACCCCCAGCCCTATTTTATTTCTTTATTTTGAAACAGGTCTCACTAAATAGCTGAGAGCCTCACTAAGTTGCTGAGGCTGACTTCGAAACAGTGATCCTCCTGTCTCAGCCTCCTAAGTACTGGGATTACAAATATTTTGAAACAAGGTCTTGATAGATTACTTCGAGTCTCCTTACATTGCTGAGACTGTACTCCAACTTGAGATCCTCCAGTCTCAGCCTCCTAAGTATTGGGATTACAGGTGTGTGCCGCAACACCCAGCAAGGATCTATTTTCAGTGGTTCTAGAATGGTTCTTTTTTCAGTTGTTTCCTTTATGGAAAGATGAGTTTGAGTAATGTTAGGGAGAAAGAAAGACAAAGGAAAACATATTTATTAACAGCACAATATGCTTTTTTTGTGTGTATATGGTACTAGGGATTGAACCTAGGGGTATTCTACCTCAGAGCTACATCCCCAGCCTATTTTTTTATTTTTTATTTTATTTTTTTTATTTTTTTGCAGTACTGGGGATTGAACTCAGGGGCATTCTACCTCCGAGCTACACCCCCAGCCCTATTTTTTATTCTTTATTTTGAAACCGGGTCTCGCTAAGTTGTGGAGTGCCTCACTAGGTAGCTGAGGCTGGCCTCGAACCCGGATCCTCCGATCTCAGCCTCCCGAATGCTGGGATTAAAAGCGTGCACCACCATGCCTGGCTCCAGCCTATTTTTTTATTTTTTGGTACTGGAGATTGAACCCAGAGGCATTCTACCTCCAAGCTATATCCTCAGCCTGATTTTATTTCTTATTTGGAAACAGGGTCTCACTAGGTTGCTGAAAGCCTTGTGAAGTTGCGGAGGCTGGATTTGAACTTGCAATCCTCCTGTCTCAGCCTCCTAGGTACTGGGATTACAAGTGTGTGCCACCACACCTGGTTTCTATTTTTTTATTTTGAAACATGGTCTCACTAAGTTTCTGAGGCTGGCCTCAAACCTGCGATTCTCCGGTCTCAGCCTCCCAATTACTGGGGATGACAGGCATGCACCACCACGCCTGGCTATGGTGTGCTATTTTTCTGGCACTGTCACCTTTGACCATAAGGTTTACTTTGTTAACCCTATTTTCTAACTAAAAAGAATCCAAAAGGTCACTTGATTTACCAAAGATCACTTAGATTGTCTGAAGAGAGAGTTTAAACAGAATCCCAGAGCCAGATGTGGTGGCCCACAATTGTAATCTCAGTACTTGGGAGGCTGAGACAGGAGAATTGCAGGTTTGAAACCAACCTCAGCAACTTAGCAAGACTCTCAGTAACCTAGTGAGACCCTGTTTCAAAATAAATAATAAAAAATAGGACTGGGGTTGTAGCTCGGAGGTAGAATGCCCCTGGATTTAATCTCTGGCACCATACACACACACACACACACACACACACACACACACACACACACACACAATCAAGCAATCAATCCCCAGAAATATAATTCTGAAGTCCATGCTCTTGTTGATATAAGGAAATTATGACTGCCAGGCATAATTACACATGCCTGTAATCCCAGTACTTGGGAGGCTAAGTCAAGAGGACTGCAGGTTTGAGGCCAGCTTCAGCAAACTTAGTGAGGCTCTTAGCAACTTAGCATGATGCTACTGAAAAAAAAAAAAACAAACTGGGTTCAATCCCCAGTTTAAAAAAAAAAAATAAATAATAATAATAATAATAATAATAATAAGAAGAAGAAGAAGAAGAAGAAGAAGAAGAAGAGAGCAAGAAAGGAAGGAAGAAAGAAAATGAAGCATTACGTAAATTAACATGGTCACACTTCCCCCCAGACATTTGGGCTTAAGAAAGACATCTGTAAATGTATATTCTTTCTCATTCCATAGTGGAAATCAGATCTGGAACCCTGTCGAATTCAGAAGGGTGGGCTTGGGAGTGTACACGGTGGGCGGGCCACGTGGAGACTAGTCTGGGCAGAGGGAGGTGGGAGCAGGTGGATGGGAAGCATCCCTGGAGTTTGAATGAGGCTTAACTTGGGAATGTGTGGTGTACTTGGCAACTCACAAGGCTACAACACCCTGCGAGAAGGCACGGGGAGGAAATTCAGGGCATCGACTTGTCAGTGGGTTTGAGGACAGGGAGGTCTCTCAAACGGAGTGGCTGAGTTTAGCTAGAAGAAACTGTTGTCCCGTGGGAGGAGGGGCTAGGGAATGTGACAACTTACACACCTTTTCTTTTTGTAAGCACTTTTGACAGACCCAGCTGTGCCTCCTTCCGCGAGGAATGCTGGTCCAGCTCCCTGCGTGGATGGGTTTGGCGCTGGATTCCTGGCTCGGAGTCTGAACCCCGCCCTGCTCCGCCCTAGGGCAGTCTCAGTCCCCGCCCACGCCAGTCCCACCCAAGACTTCATTCCCTCCAGCGATCTCTATTGGGTTGCAAAGAAAACCGCTTCAAGTCTGCTGCTCAGTCCTGAAATTAACTTCGCAGTTCCCAGACTAGAAACTATGGGAGTGAAGGGGGAATGAATGAATTTGTCCCAAGCTTTGTCGCACGGGGCCACCGTCTTTTTTTTTTTTTTTTTCCTGGAGATGAAACCCAGGGACATCCTACATCTGAGCTCTACTCCCCCAGCCCTATTTTATTTGGAAACAGGGTCTAAGTTGCTGAGGCAGGCTTCGAACCTGCAATCCTCCTGTCTCAGCCTCCCAAGTACTGGAGTTACAGGCTTGCGCCACCACACCCCGGTGTAAGGCCACCGTTTCTCGATCGCAAAAGTTGTCTACAGGTTGGAGAAGTCAAAGCTCAGAGCTCTTTAAACTGTGAAATCCCTACAGCGGTTTAGACCGTGGTAGATGCTTTCTCTAGTTCCCCGCCTCACGTCTGCAAAGAGACCATAATTGCTCGCCAGGCACCTTCTTGAACAGCCCTGGCGCTCTTGGATCTTAAGAATCAGAAACCTCTAGGGAAGGAATTTCCCCAAGGAAGGTCTTAGAAGGGGTCCATCCCCGAACTGACAGAGCCCAGTAATTCGGAAGCGAGGCAAGAAGTTACCCTTTTCCCTCAAGAACTTTCCAGTATGGCCGGACACAGCTGAGTGGTAACCTCTACTAGTGCTAAGGATATGGTTCCTGGTCCAGTTTGGGGGTGGGGGAAGAGGGTGTCTGGAGAGAGAAATTGCAAAGGGTTCAACTAGTTCCTCTAAGGGCGTGGGGGCCTGCTGGCGCCAGGATTGTCTTTTGGAAGGTCACTCAGTGTTCAGGTGGGTTCTGAGGAAGGGCAGGGGGGGATTCGCAGAGGATGGAGTCTCGGCTTTGAGCTACAGTTGGCTATTCTCCTAATCAGCTACAGAGAGGAGACCACCGATTAGGTTGGACCACCTACTCAAGAGTATTTCCCCAGCCCCATTCTTTCTCAAGACCAGATCTTCCTTTGCAGACATCCCACAGACTAGATCAGGGCGGGGCGGGACGTCCTGGAACTCCTGGGCTGGAGCTAAGTGTCCCAAAGAAAAGAAAGTGTAAAAGCTCTGCAGCGAAGCTATTTTTCATGCAAAGAGCCTCAGAATCCAACAATACAGGGCAAACTCTCAACAAAAAAACCTAAAAACAACCTCCTCCTTTCCCCGAGGCTAGGACGGGTGGTTACCTGGGGGAGGAGACAGAAGCAGGGATTACCCAGATAATTTTTTCAGCTTTCTTTTCCCTCCGCAATAAAGACGGGGCCAGGGATATATTAAGATTTCCCCAAAGTGGTGGTGAATCTTTCGCCATTTGTCGGCTACCCCTAACAAGCAGCCCCCCCCCCCCAGAGGTAGACGTCTACACGGGCAGCAGTTTGACATTTCCACACTTGGGACTACTGTGGATGCTGTGTTAAGTAATTATTTAACACATGCACCAGAAAGGAATTTTTCCCCCACGAAGGACTTCGCATTTATTTGGGTTTGTGCCCCCCCCCCCCCAAAAAAAAACCTTCAGCCAGTACTGTGCTCCTAGGTAATTCACACCTACTGAAACTTAACCCGTTTCTTTTTAACACAAAGCGCAGGGGAGGCGGGAGGGTGGAGCCCAGGGGGGGGGCGGAGAGCCCTTCCCCCAAGCCCCGCAGCGAAACGCCGGAGTCCCAGCTATCCTGAATTTTCAAGAAAAAGGCAAAAGCGGCGTCTGCTGGACTTTTTAAGTAGGAGGGGCAGAAAAAAAAAAATCCTGCCGATCTAAAGAGTCTCTGTAGACTGATAAACTTTACTTCTCCTTTTTCCCCTGGCTATCTCGACTTCTCCTTTTCCCCCTAGCTATCTCGGTCTCGTGATGAAGAGCTCTTGAAAAAAGAAAAAATCTAGGTTTCTTTTGGGGGCTGGAAAAAAAAAAGTAGCTGCCTGGGACGATCAAGGTAATTGTTCTGGTGTCTTAAAAAAAAAAAAAAAAGCGGAGGAGGAGATGTTAGAAATTGTTTGCAAGGATAAAAGTTTGCAAGTTTCTGGTGAGGTTGTTGGGTGTATCACTTCAGGCTCCAACTACCTCGGCACGCGAGAAAGTTGGGCCGGCTAACTCTCGTCTGCGGTGCCCGGGAAACTTAGCCACTCCTGGAAATGTTGACATTTTATCCCACGGCAGCCCCGAGCGGGGAAGCGCGCCGGGCGGACCGGCACTTTAAGGTTAGGTCAAGGGCAGGCTGGCCCGGGCGCGTGCTCCCAAAAGGCAAACCCGCGTAGAACCGCAGAAAGCCGGAGGCCGGGAGGTGAGCTGCAGTCGCGTCCTCGCGGGTGGGGCGTGCGAGACCTCTGCAGCTCCAGCCAGCTGGGTGAATGGGGCGCGCGCGGCCCCGGAACGCCGAGCCTGGATAAAATATGCCAGGACTGCCGCTTCTCGGGCTCATCAAGGCTGCGGGAGCCTCCCCGAGCCATCATCCTTTGTAATTGCAACCGTCAATCAACACTTTCTAGACAAAGTCAGAACCCGGAAGGGCGAGCCCTGGAGACCAGTCTCCTTGGAAAGACCGAGGCGCGGGGAAGGCGGAGGGAATGGAGGGAAGTTTGCCAGAAGTTGGCGAAGGGAGTGGAGCGAAGAAATTTGAGGACGCGCACGGTAGCTCACGCCGGAGATGGGTCCTCGGGTCTCCGCGGTTCTGGCTTCCGTCGCCAGTTAAATTACCCGCGGGAGCCAGGCTGGGGTGGATTGCTAAGACGCAGAGTGGCATAGGATAAATACGTTTCCCGCGGAGGATGGGAATGTGTCTGCCCGACCATGGTTGGTGGGTCTCGGGGTCGGTACAGACCACCGCTGTCTCCACCCGCCTGGGTCATTTTCCACCTACGTCCATCCCAACTGCTCCCCCTTCCCACGGTCACTAGTCTCTCCTCTGGAACCCAGAACCATCCCGGGAATTGGCCGTAGACTCCGCGGGCTCGGCGGGAGCTTCCTCTTCCAGCTTTCCCTAGAGGGAACATTCGTGATTGGAGGATGGGGGCCTCCTGGACCCATCCAAGGTCACAGAGCAGCGGGTCCCAACGGAATAGCAGGGTCAAGGGAGCGAGTGTTGGGGAGGAGGAAGGGTACCCCTGGAGGTGAGTGACGAACTTGGCGGCGAAGTCTAGTTCCGCCTCTCTTCCCTCGGTGTCTGCACCGGGGTCAGAGACCCAGTGGTTCCCCCAGACTCCTGGGAGAGCCACGGTGGGCTTGGGGGACTGGAAGGTGAGCACGCTCTTGGGTCTTTAAGAACCAACAGTGGTAGATTTTCAGCCGCGCGCACCGCAGGTGGGGGTCTGGAGGTCCCTCGGAATAGAGTTGGCCCCGGGGAGATTTTCTCACCCCAGCGCCCCAGGCTGCTGGGCTCCTGCACTCGAAGTTCCCTCGGTTCTTAGAAAAGGCAGGTTTTTTTTCCGCTGGAGACCTCCGCCTCTTTTGGTGTTCCTTCTGTTGGCTGCTAACTAAGCGGGGTCGGCCTGGAACTAGAGCTTCAAAGAAGCAGGGAGAAAAGCCCTGGAACTTTCCTCTGATACAGCAAAAATCCTAAAGGTCAGATTCTTTTCATCTTCATCTCCAAACTCTATTCTCTCCCAACTCCCTCCTGTTTTGTGAGGCTTTTTCTTTCTTGGAAAGTCTACCTGTGAGATGATAAATCAATGTCAGTTGGCCTTTTGCTACTCTCCCTCTCTTTGGGGGAGATAGTGGGAGGGCAGTCTGGGCTGGACAGAGAATTAGCTAAGGTGGCCTAAGCAAGTCCCTTCTGACCCTGAGGCTGGTGCTATGAGCTGGACCACACTGCGGTTTGCCTCTTTGGGTCATCCACAGCCTGGCAGGGCTTCTTGCCACACTATAATTCCAAGGTCTAGCCGACCCTCTTTCAACAATCCTAACCTCCTCCTGCTGCTCCTTGAGGCAGAGGACTTTCCATTGCACATGGAGGGCTGGGAGGGACTGCAGCCCTGCCCTGCATCCTTCCCTGGTGTAGAGAACGCTGTGTAAATGATCCCAGAAGTTATTTAAATGCAATGGGAGGAGGTTGTTCTTAAGGCTTGGAAAAAAAAACAATTTTCAAGTTCACCTGAACTTGAAAGCAATGCATGTCAAGCAGTGGTTTGGACCCCCAGACTCACTCCTTTTCTGAACTACATAAGAATATTCTTAACTCACAGTTCTGTGGTAAACAATTGGTAATTCTGCAAATGTATTGACACTATCACTGGATAGTATCATGAAACCCCGAGCTTGGTAAGGGTTACTTATTTTGGTAACTTCAGCCCACTTCCCCACACAAACTAATGGGCAGGCCTTCCTAAACTTCTGTGTTTTCATGATACTACAAAGGCTGAAATCCCCATAGGTTAGATTCTGAATAGACACCGAAGGAGACTCGATAGTTCTCTGA
This sequence comes from Graphiurus murinus, assembly GCA_004027655.1. Lineage (NCBI taxonomy): Eukaryota > Metazoa > Chordata > Mammalia > Rodentia > Gliridae > Graphiurus > Graphiurus murinus. Next base: position 18,962 of record PVLC010020751.1, on the reverse strand, counting down.
ATCGCCAGGAATGGGTGAGTGATGAACAGTTCATTTCATAGAAGACTATAAACTATACACTGCCATGATTGGAATAATTTTAAATGCATCCAGTACTAGGCTGGGCAGTTGGATTGTGTGATCTCTCTGCCACTTACATAGAATAAATTGAGATCTTTTGAGATTCAAATTCACTCCCTTGGGGGTGGACTCTGATAATTACGCAGTTGCACAGCAGACCCTGAATATAAGGCTTTTAGCATGCAGTCCGAAGGCTGGAAAGAATGTTTTTCATCTTGTTGGGTCCAGAGCTGAAAACTTTGAAGATGTGGCTGGGCTAGTGGCTGAAGAGCTTGCGTAACAGATGGTTCTTTAAAACTTTTTTTTTTTTTTTGTAAATGCTGAGCCTATGGGCCTCATGTGGATCGGTCCCACCAAAGGGACACCAGAATGAAAGGGGAAAGCCAAGCTGGGACCGATCTTTGCATCCTAACACAGTTAACTAAAACTAGAAAGTCTGTCACCAAGATAATCTTGGGCTCCAGTAGAGAGGGTCCTTTATAAGTGGGGAAGGGACGAAACAGAATGGGGAAGCCGGGGCCCGCTGCCTCTTCCTCTAATTCCCGAAAATGAATGAAATCTCAGGGAGCTGGCTATTCCGTCAGGACTCCTGTTCTCCGGGGCCCTCCTGAGCGGGAGGCATCCCAGGTGCGGCCTCTGTACGGACTGAGTACCGCGGGGAATAAGCTGGGAGACCTTTGACAGCTGCCCAATTCTGCGTTTAAGAACACAGGTCCGGTGAATTCAACGTGCCCTTTCTCCTGCAGGTATTCTAAGTGGGTGTTTAGCTCCTCTCCGCACCCAGCGCACTAGCGGGGGCACGCACCTCCAACCCACACATGCTCCATCCCTCCTCCTCCTTGCTTCCCCCCCGCGCGGCTCTAGGAAATCACAGCCCTGGCTTCTTTCTGATCCTTCTCCGCGGCGCTCAGACAGAGGTCGTATCTCACTCACGGTGAGACCGGGCGAGCATTTACATCCCCCCCCCACCCCGCCCCAGGCCAGGGTGGGTGGGAGTGGGTTAAGGAGGGGTGAAGAGGTTGGGGCGAGCGAGGGGATTGGAGCTTCCTCATTGGCTGGCCGCTAGTGTCCGACCCGAGTCCGGAGCCCACGTCCGCAGTCACCGTCTTCACCTTCATCTCGGCCTTGTACCCCTCCCCAACCCCGGCCCAGCTTACCTCCCCGCTCCTCGCCTTCTCCCCTTTTCCTTCCCAGCGCCGTTCCCCTCGGGGCTGGAAGGGGCTGCTCTCGGACTTGGGAGAGGAGTAAACGCGGCAGGAGAGGGAGGTCGGAACTTCACAACTCTGCACTTGCGATAGTGAGATAGGAGGGAAGGGGCGGAGAGGCGAGGAGAGCAGAGGGGAGGGAAAAGAGAAGCGAGGCGAGAGAAAGAGAGAGAGAGAGAGACCCCTGCCGATCCTGAGCCGGAGGGCGGGTGGAGGGAGGGACGAGTCGCCCCTCCGTCCGGGAGCAGCAGCGGCGGCTCAGCTGCGGCGGCAGCAGCAGCCCCGCGGCCGCCTCCGCTGCGCGAGGGAGCTCGGCGGTGCGCGGATCCTCTCCCCGGGCAGCGGCGCCTCGGCCACCGCGGCCGCCTCCATCCTTGCCGAGCTGAGCCGGCGCGCTCGGACGCAGTCTCCTCGTTTCGTAACCCCGACCTCCTGCTCGCAGCCCCGGGGCGACTCGGGCGCTGCGATCCAGCTGGGAGGTTCAGCGCGGCAGTTGCGGAGGAGGCACGCTCGGCCGAGCGGGTGGGCGAGCGGGCACCCTGGTCGCCCCCTTTCCTCTTTCCGCCGGAGTTGAATCTGTGCTGCCCGTGTCCAGGTGCTGGGCTTCCGGACCGACACCGACCCTCGGTTCCTGCCCGCGGCCGCCTTGTCATGCTGCCTAAAGTGGAGACGGAAGCCCTCGGACTGGCTCGATCGCATGGGGAACAGGGGCAGATGCCGGAAAACATGCAAGGTAAGGAAGGAGGCGCCGCGCGGCCCTCCGGCCCCGGAGGCTTCTCTGCCCTCGGGCTAGCCCGGCGGGCTGCAGCCTCGGGCTCGGGCCGGCGCGGGGCTGGCGGGCTGGGGGCTCGCAGCCTGTGGCTGGCTAGGAGCGCGGCGGCGCGCGGGCAGCGGGCCCCCTCCTCGGGTGTCCGCGTAAAAGTTTATGGCTCTTGAACAATGCGGGTTAGAGCTTCTGCAACCAGTGTCTAATTGGCCGCTACTCCTTACGAAAGGAGAGGAGAGGGATCGAACTCTATGGCAACCCGAGCCGGGGGCAGGTTAAGGATAAAGGTACTTTAGAAGAAGATCATTCTGAGATATGGAAACCGAGCAGGTTCTCGGTCGTTGGGATTGCCAGGCACTTTAAGGCTCCGGTGTTGGTGGTGGTGTGGGGTAAGACGGCAGAAACACCAGGCGATCCCAGAAACACCGTGTACGCGGTGTTGAGTGCATGTGCGTGACCCCAGAAAGCCCAAGCGTGGACCCCCAGAGCCCGCTAGGATTTGAACAACTTCAAAACTGCCCATAGAACTTAAGGAGTCGAAGTTAACCCCAGCTGCTTCCCTGCCAGGGTCGTGCCTAGTCGAGGAGGTGCGGGTCGAGTTTAGTTTATTGTCTCTTCCATCCAAGAGCTGGGAATCATGGAAGTCCCGTTTGTTTTTTCCCCAGCCCTTGATTGCTAAAACAACAACAGAAGAAGAAAAAAATCCCATCGGCTTATATTTTTCTCCACATTCGTAAATAGCAGCTCTAGGTCTGGCTTGTATTAAGCCCTTCAGAAGTTGATCGCGATTGCTCTGGGCCGGGGAGGGAACAATGCTAGGAAAAAGTCACCGGCGCTCTTCCATCCTCGCCCCTTCCCCGCGCGCAGGATGTGCGGGCCAGCGGGCCTGTGATCCCGGGACGCTTCCTGCATCCCCTTGCGCCAACTTGAAAGGGCCGGGGAGGTGTTGAGAGGAGAGTTCAGGGCTGGTGCACTCTGCGGCGGGGGCTAGGTGGCGCGCCCCGGGCGCTCGGGCCGGGAGACCTGGCGTCGCCTCCTGGCCGAGGCCAGTGGGGGCGGCAAAAGGACTTATGTCGTGCGGGTGGGGTCCTTATTTCCTTTGGGGATCCTGGGGTCTCTCCAAGCCTTCAGGTAGGGCTTCAGAAGTCCCCTGGGGCTGAAGTTCCCGGGTCTTAATGGTGGTCTGGCTGTCCAGGGAACCCGGTTGGCCCAAAGCGGCGTCGCTTCCCGGCACCTGGGACTCCAGCGAGTGGCGCGCGGGAAGCCGCCAGCCCGGGACAGGATCCTCTTTGGGATTTGGGGGTCCGAAAGGAAAGTTGCTGCTTCCGGTTGCTCCGCAGGCGGTTGTGGGGGACTCGGAAAAGTAAACCTCGGAGTCGCTGGAGGGAGAAATAACGGAAGAGAAAAAGAGGGATCCTTTGGAAGGGGAGGAGAAAGATGCCTAGGAAACGCTTTTTTTTTTTTTTTTTTTTTTTTTTTTTTTTTTTTTTTTTTTTTTTTTTTTTTTTTTTTTTTTTTTTTGGTAAGGTTTGCAAGGGACCTTTTTGACACTACCTTTTCCCCTAAAGCAAGACAATTAGCTTGTCCAGTGTCCGGGGCGCAGAACTCCCTGGCCGAGCTCAGCCCTGGGTTCCGGCAGCGTGGGAAGGAAGCTCTGCTTAGGGTTTCTTCTAGGACTCGTGGCGGCGGGTCCGGAGGTGCCCTTAGGGCTGCAGACTCCATTCCCATGTTTGCTGTGCTGGGGTCACATCCCGTAGTCTGACCCATGGGGGAGCCCAGAAAGAGGATCCGCTTACCGGGTTCTCAACACAGCGAGTCTAACTTGGTGGGAACTTCTCCGCACGCCTCTCGGGGGCCCTCGCTTTCTGAGGCCCTCAGTCCCCTGTCCTTTCTCCATACCGAGGCTGGGGACGGCGTGGCGACTTTTCCCTGATGCGTTTCATCCTCTCAAGGCCTACTTCGGCTGCACCAGGAGACTGGGGTAACTCTGAAAGACAGAAGCCCGGGCCTCTGGTCTTTGCACCTACACTCTCTCCTTAGTTTTTTCCAAGAGGATCCTCGCCCCAGGCCTCGGTTTTTCGGTGAAGTGCTCACGGAGCCCGCCTGGAAGTGTTGGCTCTCAGTTTCTCTGTAGGTGTGAAGTTAGAGTTTATTGTGTGTGTGGGTGTGTGGGAGGGATTAGAAAAGAACAAACTTTGGAAAGGGCACTTTCCCCACCCTGCCCCTAAAACATGCTTCGAGATGGTAGTCACCAATTTTAGGAGCCCTATACACATTTAGACTATAAACGAACTTCCCGAACCCACAACCTCTCCCAAACTCCAGCGGGGCTCTCGCAGGGCTGGGACTCAGGCCCCGCCGGCTGGGAGGACCTCGCTCAGCATCCCTGCCCTCCTCTTCCCGGAGTCCAGGAGAGCGCCACGGCTTGGAACCTCTTTTCCCGGGATCTTCCCAAATCAGTCCAGTTTAATCCCAACTCTGTCTGGTTTAGCCCTAACCCAGAGGCTCTGGGGCTTGGGAACAGACGCTCGAACTCGGCCCTCAGCTTCAAAGTGTTGCAGGGACACCCCACCACCATCGCTCAGACCGCTGTTTCGGAGACCTCCCAAGCCAGACGGAAAAAAGAACTTTATTTTTTAAAAAAGAGTAAGTCATCGAAGAGGAGGCCACTAGGGTGATAGGAGTGGCCAGATCCTTTGGCGACTGTGTAGGGGCGATTTCTCTCTTTCCTTTTTAGTAAACAAACCAGAGGAAACTTCTGTCCAGTCCCGGCCGGGGGGGCACCCCCCCCCCCGCGCCGCGTCCCGGATCCCGCTCACTCCCGCAATGCCAGCAGTTAACTTAAAGCAAATTCGCTTCAGTGTTTGTGCACCAGTAGGTAGCAGAAGGTCGAACTAGGAGCAAGAGGCCGGTGCTCCCCGGGATTTAGAGAAGGTGCCCCCGCAAGTAGGGGCGGTGGGCCCCTGGTGCCCGCCCACCCGTGCTCTGGGACTGCGGTAGCCTGGGTGCAGAGTCCCAGGAAGGGATGAGATCAGGTACTTCCTGGGATGTACTATAGTTTTACCATTTGGCTGAGCAAACGACTTGGTTTAGCTTCCCCAACAAGGCAGCTCTCCGATCCGGGCTGAGAACCATGTGTTGCGGCAGCCTGATTTCTGTTCAGCAGGGTGATCTCGAGATGTTTGTATTTTGATGATGATCGGAACCATGTGAAGTTCATGACAGGGCTTCAGTACTTCAGTACTTTGCAAGGAAACTAAACCCTCCTGTCTTTCTTCTGTTTTTTGGGGTTTTGTTTGTTTGTTTGTTTTGTTTTTGGTTTTTTGGTTTGGTTTTGTTTTCCTTTCCCCTGTCTGGGTGTCCTCTCTTCTTTTTCCTTGTTAACTTTAACGGGACATTTTTTTAACTCGAGGAGATGAAAGTATCCAGGACAGAAGTACAATCAATACAGAACTGAATGTTTGGATTAATCTAACAGATCTGAACACTGGGACCCCCAGGCTGCTGTTAAAGTGGGGGGCTGCTCCAGAGAACAGGCTTCAGGGGCTTCCGTTTTCTCCCTGAAACAGCATTTGCAAATTGGTATTGCTAGCCTCGGAAGCTAGGTGGACTTGGAGCAAACTCCTGTAAGAGTGGAGAGGAATAATGTGCTTCTCTCTCTTAGGTGCAGGTGACATTTTGGAACTTTCCAGAGATTTAAAAGAAATGCTAGATTGCTGCTTCACACAATTCATGTTTCAGGTTCTGGTCTGTTGGCCTTGTAGTTAGGAGACTTGTGTTCAACAATGGTCAGTTTAAAATGTGAACAAAAGAAGTTGGGATTACTTTTAACTTAAAAAAAAAAAAATGAAGTGCATGCTCATTGATACCCAGACATGTTTTACTGGGTAAAAATAGTTCTCTTTGTGCCACCTGGATAAAAATTATTTTTTCTTTTATATATATATATTTTTACTAGCAATGTTTGTCCACCAATCACCAGCAAGCTTTTTCTTTGCAGGAATAAAACCTAGGTAGTAAATTAATTGGATGTGTATGTGTACATTTCTTGTTTCAGTGTCTCAATTTAAAATGGTGAATTACTCCTATGATGAAGATCTGGAAGAGCTTTGTCCCGTGTGTGGAGATAAAGTATCTGGGTACCATTATGGCCTCCTCACCTGTGAAAGCTGCAAGGTTTGCTCCTACATTGCTTACTAAAGAATGTAATGTCCAAAACCAAAAAATGAACCATTGGGTTGCTCTTTAAGGCTAAATTTAAGGCTTTTTTAGACCAAAAAAAAAAAAAATGAGAAAGAGTGTTAGTCTGAAGAGATGATTCTTAGAAATATGTGTCTGATTTAATCCAAAGAGGCAAAGAAATTTATGCTGTTTAGAAAACTTTGCCAGTCTCTTAAAATATTTCATTGTAGGAAAGTGATGCAGCTGTAGAAAGGTTTCTATTTCTAACAGTCCTAAATATTGATTTTGCTTGACTTATATATATTTAAAGCATCGTAGTTCTTGAGAGGACCATGACAAAGTATTTCTCAGATACATTTTAACTTTGGTGTATTCTGTGCTATAAGGCTAAACATTTTTTATTCACTGACGTAAAAGTCTAAATTCCCAACTACATGATTTTAGCTTGCTCTCTTCCAACAATAATTTTTAAAATGTTTTGAAATTCATATGTAAAAAAGGCAAAAAAACCCGAGATTTTAGTTTCTAATGGAATAAGTTTCATAAATGAATCATGTGACCTATTTAAATGCAAGAAATCTGAATATGTAAAATGTACTTTATTGCTACTAATAATGTCAATATCTTAAGGATTTATGTCAGACTTTTTAAATATAGTCCCAGTAAATTCAGTATTCTCTATTTTTCCAACATTTATATTAAAATAGAAAACTCAGTATAATTATTTAAACCATCGCCAGGAAAATCCCTTCCTTTGCTATAACAAAGTAAGATTGTTTCTCTTTTTGGCCAGTAAGATAAACAAGAACACCATCTTAGCGGAGCTATTATTCTATTAAAAATTTACAAATTTTATTTGCAATTAATCTCTTTATGAAATATAAAGAAAGTCCAAATGCTGCTACAGTTTAGGTCTGTGAAACATGCTTCTCTTTTTCATTAGTTACATCATACATCATTCTTTTTCTTTTTCTTTTTTCTTTTTTTTTTTTTTTTTTTTGCGCATTTCTCATTCTTGAATGTATTCCAGTGGAAGTATGAGCGTTTTCCCATTTTACCCATTAAATCCTTTTGCTTTTAACTGTCCACTGTTGACATTTGTAAAAGATCTGCTAGTCACTTTTTCACTGGCGTTTTGCAGTGGTTTATCACTGACATTGTAGCAGACTACGTTAAAACAATGCAGATCGGCACAAGCACCTCAGTCTGGAACATGATAGTAGGAAAACATTTTAAAATGATTACTGGTCAATATATAGTGTGCTTTTTGACTGTGGGGGTATGAAATGGTGCATAGCCAAATCGCCCCATGATTTGACGCAATTCTGCAGGAATATAACTCCGAGGCCAGAAAACTCCCCGCGATGGCCTGGCACTATTTTGGAGGGTTGATCTTGCTGAAATGTAAAATAAACCCCAGAACCACATAAAGGCGCAAAGGGTCCAATGAAATGATTTAATGGTGATTTTTTTTTTTTTTCTTAAAATGAAACAATGGGAGAGACGGGTATTAGATTTATAATATATCTCACTATTTTCTCTGTCTTCTAGGGATTTTTTAAGCGAACGGTCCAAAATAATAAAAGGTACACATGTATAGAAAGCCAGAACTGCCAAATTGACAAAACACAGAGAAAACGTTGTCCTTACTGTCGTTTTCAGAAATGTCTCAGTGTTGGGATGAAGCTAGAAGGTAAGATTCTTCTAAAGACTACTGCCTATTAAAAGTCTCCAAGGACAAGACTTTAAAACAACATTGTACTTATATGCTGTGGTGACATTATTTTCCCAATCTTTTGACACTATTAATAATGTAAGATCTTTTTATGTTTTGTCTGTAGAATAGTCTAAGTATTATTTAAACATGGCTACATCTACTAGGAAAAATTAAAATATCACCCCCTTCTTCATTTATGTTAGTTTAAGGAGCAGCTACTTTTTTTGTGTGTGTGGTACTGGGGATTGAACCCAGGGGCATTTTACCTCTGAGCTGCACCCCCAGTCCTATTTTATTTTTTACTTTGAAACAGGGTCTCACTAAGTTGTGGAAGGTCTCACTAAGTTGCTGAGCCTGGCCTTGAACCTGCAATCCTTCTGTCTCAGCCTCCCAAGTACTGGGATTACTGCCACCATGCTTGGCTTAGCCAGATACATTTGATACTGAAAAGGTCAGGGTTGTTGGCAAAAAAAAAAAAGTCACTATTAAATTCATGATGCTTAAGCAAGAGTTAAAGCCTTTAGCTGAGAAAACATGATTTAACTTTATTTTAAATTTCCTTTTTTTTTTTTTTTTGTGGTACTGGGGATTGAACTCGGGGGCATTCTACCTCTGAGCTATACCCCCAGCCCTATTTTTTATTCTTTATTTTGAAACAGGGTCTCACTAAGTTGCGGAGTGCCTCACTAGGTAGCTGAGGCTGGCCGCGAACCTGGATCCTCCGGTCTCAGCCTCCCAAATGCTGGGATTACAAGCATGCGCCACCACGCCCGGCTCTTTTTTTTTTTTTTTTTTTTTTTTAAGATAATGACTGAGTCTGCAAAATAAAATAGTTGAGAAGCAAGAAAGAAGAATGAACTATGATAACAATAGCAATGGTGTGACAAGAACAGGAGAGTAGTTCCTCAAAAGCCACTTAACTAAACTTTGTTGGAAAAGCAAAACCTACACTGCAGTGTTCAGATTGGCAGGCAGTGAAGTCAGTATGTGACTGCTGTAAATAATCTGTGGTTCATGGACTATTATGATATGCTGCTGTTGCCTAGCCTTTGACCTACTGGCTTTCCACAGGTTAAATATACTGCAAATAAAGTAATAACAGGATACATATCACCAGTAGTGCCTGATACAGGGAGTGCATTTGGTTTGATCAATGAGGCATAGGCTATTTTTATTTGGAGCTTTCTTGTTAGGTGGTACTTATACTTGAAGGAAAAAAAAAAAAAGCCCTCAAAATTCTAATAAATCTGCCCAATTGTTAACAGATTTCTTCAAATAGAAGTAGCCACTATTGTCATCATAAGAACTGTTAAAAGTCAGTATTGCTTTTAAGAAGAGCTCCAGAAAGGAAGTAACTGATGCTCATGAATGAAATTTCTTATCACCAATGACTGTGATTTATCAAATACTAGAATGTTATGGTAGATGCTTACCAAAGGATGAGACTCAGAAGATAGAATGCTAAAAAGTAAATCAGGCATGGTGGCGCATGCTTGTGATCCTAGTACCTAGGAGGCTGTGACAGGAGAATCCCCGGTTCAAAGCCAGCTTGGGGAACTTAGGCTCTCAGCAACCTAGTAGAGAGACACTATTTCCAAATAAATAAATAAAATTGGGCTGGAGGTGTAACTTGGATGTAGAATGCCTCTGGGTTCAATTCCCAGTACCAAAAAATAAAAATAAATAAAAGTGCTTAAATGTAGATGCTGGGATTTTATATTATGTCATTTGATTTTTTTTTTCTCCCCCAACCAAAGAAAAATTTGTATTTCTTTTCTTTGAAAAAATGTAGATGTTGAGATTTTGTATCATGTCATTTAATTTTTTTTTCCTAACCAAAGAAAAAGTTGAAAATTATGCTTTCTTCATTATCTGTAAGACACTTGAGGTGCATGTTCATGCTCTCATAACGGTAGTATGAAACAACTGAATATTCAATAAATCATCCAGATGAAAAACTCCTTATGATCTTGTGCAGTATTCTGGATACCTAGAATTCATGATAAATTTTTAATGTGATACTAATCCTCAGATAAAAAGCTCAAAAACTTAACCTCCAGCAATTTGGGTGAGTCTCGAGCTGTCAGAGGTCTCTGGTTTCTGTCTAATTGCCGCCGGCCACTGTGGACTTGCAGAGAGCCGCTAACTAACTTATTAGATATGGCCCCAGACTCCACACCACAGTGGCAGAAGAGCCCCTGCACAGCTTTCCAAAGGAATTTGCAGTAATTATGTCCAATTCAGCTTAAATTAAAAGCAATAACTATTAGTAGTTATCTGATGTGCACTTACCAAGTCCAGATGAAAATAATTTCCCAAGAAGAGCATGTACCCAACTCTTTTTCAACAAAGTAGCTTAGCTAGCTTTTCAACAAAATGGCTTAGAGGGAAGAAGATGTCCTAATGAAAAATATTCACAATTCAATCCAGAAATGGGTTATTCGTTTTGGGGGGATTTTTTGGTTTTGTTTTTCCCTTAAAATAGAAAAAAGCAAGCCAGGCGTGGTGGCGCACGCTTGTAATCCCAGCATTCGGGAGGCTGAGACCAGAGGATCCGGGTTCGCGGCCAGCCTCAGCTACCTAGTGAGGCACTCTGCAACTTAGTGAGACTTGGTTTCAAACTGAAGAATAAAAAATAGGGCTGGGGGTGTAGCTCGGAGGTAGAATACCCCTGAGTTCAATCCCCAGTACCGCAAAAAAAAAAAAAGAAAAAAAGAAGCAGAAGCTGGGCCTAGTGGCACATGCTTACTTGGGAGGCTGAAACAGGAGGATTGCAGGTTCCAGGACAGCCTCAACAAGTAGTGAGACTCTCATCAACCCAGCAAGACCCTGTTTCAAAACAAAAAGTAAATAGGGCTGGGGGTGCAGCTCAGAGGTAGGTTCCATTCCCAGTATCACAAAAAAAGAAAAAAAAAGCAGTTGGGATTTCCATAAAGAATCATGACAAGCTAGGCATGGTGGCTCATGCCTGTGGTCCTGGTATTTGGGAGGCTGAGACAAGGAGGAGTGCAGGTTCCAGACCAGCATCAGCAACTTAGTGAGGCTTTCAGCAACATAGCGAGACGCTGTTTCAAAATAAATAAAATAGGGCTGGGGTGTGGCTCACAGGTAGAATGCCCCTCGGTTCAACCCCCAGTACTGTTTATTTGTTTGTTTGTTATTGGGGAATCAACCCAGGAGCATTCTACCTCTAAGCTACACCACTAGCCCTATTTTATTTTTATTTTGAAACAGGGTCTCACTAGTTTGATTAGACTTAGTACCATTAAAAAAAATTATATACACATATAATTTTTAAATTAAAAAAAAATATATATATATATATATAAAACAAGCTCTCCTGCCGAGCGTGGTGGAGCGTGGTGGGGTGTGGTAGTGGACACCTGTAATCCCTGCACTTGGGAGGCTCAGACAGGAGGATTGTAGATTTGAGGACTGTCTCAGCAAGTAGTGAGACTCAACCTAGTGAGACCTTGTTTCCAATAAGAAATAAAATTGGGCCGGGCGTGGTGGCGCACGCTTGTAATCCCAGCATTCGGGAGGCTGAGACCTGAGGATCCGGGTTCGCGGCCAGCCTCAGCTACCTAGTGAGGCACTCCGCAACTTAGTGAGACTCGGTTTCAAAATAAAGAATAAAAAATGGGGCTGGGGGTATAGCTCGGAGGTAGAATGCCCCTGAGTTCAATCCCCAGTACCGC
>PVLC010020750.1:0-28867 GCA_004027655.1 Graphiurus murinus | reverse complement strand
TTTTTTTTTTTTTTTTTTTTTTTTTTTTTGCGGTACTGGGGATTGAACTCAGGGGCATTCTACCTCCGAGCTACACCCCCAGCCCTATTTTTTATTCTTTATTTTGAAACCGAGTCTCACTAAGTTGCGGAGTGCCTCACTAGGTAGCTGAGGCTGGCCACAAACCCGGATCCTCCTGTCTCAGCCTCCTGAATGCTGGGATTACAAGCGTGCGCCACCACGCCCGGCTCTGTAGATCACTTTTGGTGGAATGTCCATTTTGATAATATTTGTTCTGCCTATCCAAGAGCAAGAGAGATCTTTCTATCTTCTACGATCTTCAATGTCTTTCCTTAGTGTTAAATAATTTTTCTTTTGGTTGAGTTTTTTTTTTTTTTTTTAATCTTTTAAATATAAGAGCATGTCTGCAAATAGAGATAATTTCAGTTCTTCTTTTCCTATTTCAATTCATTTGATGGCCTTCTCTTGCCTTATTTCTCTGTCAAGAGTTTCAAGTAATATACTGAAAAGGATTATTTACTATGAAAAGGATTGGTGATAGTGGGCATACATGACTTGTCCTTGATTTTAATGAGAATTCTGGTAGTTTTTCCTCATTCGATATGATGTTGGCTTTTGGTTTACTCTACATTGCCTTAATAAAGTTGAGATGAGTTCATTCTATTCCAGTTTTCTGCAGTGTTTTTAAACATGGTGATTAACATGTACTGTTTTGTGTATGTTGAACCAGCCTTGTATCTTAGGATGAAAACAACATGGTCATGGTAAATAATTTTAGATGTGGATTTGAATGTGTATTGCTAGTACTTTGTTTAGAATTTTTGCATCTATATTCATCAAGGATATTGATTTGTAATTTTCTTGAGCGATCTTACTTGGTTTTAGTATTAAGATGATACGGTCCTCATAGAAGGAGTTTGGAAGGATTCCATCTTAGAGGAAATCCAAGGTTATTTTATTTATTTATTTATTTATTTGGTGCTAGGGATTGAACCCAGGGGCATTCTACCTCTGAGCTACATCCTCAGCCCTATTTTTTAGTCTTTATTTTTTAAAACAGAGTCTCACTAATTTGTGAGGGCCTCACTAAGTAGCTGAGGCTGGCCACAAATCCGGATTCTGCGAATTTCCTCTAAAATATCTTCCAATAAATTAAATTATTACTAAATAAAATTATACATAAAGATAAAAGAAAATATCATTTACTCATTTAACCCATAGTTTGAGTTCTTATTAAAAAAAGATTAATTCAGTATTTACAAATATGATGCATATTGGCTGAAGCCAGAAATAAAATAAAAAATATTATGTTATTGTCATCACATCATTATAAATATCCCCAAAATTGCCCTTTTGTGTCATTTTATGCCATCTCAAAAAGCATTTAATAATTTAGGCATGAATTTGTCAAATGAAGGACACTTAAAGTGACTTCACATTAATTGCAGAAGTCATCATTTGGCCAACACTTAAAACTAGTTGTCTAAATGAAGATAAAAACACAACTAAAGAATGATTCATGCCAATATTATACCATGCATAATAGTGTATAATTTTAGCTGTATTTGATAGACCTAACAAAAACATTTAAAAAAATAAAATAGAAAAAAGAATGTCAGAGTTAACTAACTTCATAATGTTAAGCCTTTTGCTTTATTGTAGGTGTGGTTCTAAATTTTCTCATTCATATCAAACTGAATAAAATAATATTTTCCTCACTTATACCCTAACAAGTCAAAGAGCTGGATTTGTAGATGAAACTTCCAATTTTTTGTGTTGTGGTGGTTATCATGATGATGTCACTGAATTCACTTTGACAGCATCTGACACTGTCCTTCCAATTCTTAACCGCTCTGTAAAACAAAGTTTTCATGAAGAAATCAACATGCAGAGGCAATCTCTAACTTGCCAATGTGTTGTATTTTAAAATACATTTTGTAAGGTGGGTGCTTAAATACATATTGTCAGACTCACAATGATTTCTATATTGATATATCTTCAGGTCAGTTAATAAAATAAATCTAACCTGCAATATACCAGAAGTATACAATGTTATGTAAAGTTCAAATTATATATAACAAAAATTTTCTGGAAACCATAGTTAATTGTTTTTTTTAAGAAACGTCAAGAAAGCACTCCATATTGACTACAACAGACTGGGAACTTTTCCTTCCAATTCTATCCCTACTTATCTGGCAGAACAGAATCCTTTGGCTTCTAGCCAATGGGGGAACTATGAGTTGGAGCTGAGGAAGAAAAGCTGGAAGAGACAGTCCCAAAGAACCGGGATCTGTTGGAGTTACAGAGTCTTGGAAATACTTCCCTAGGCATTTGCCAAATACCTCTTTTGTTTTTCTTGTCAGCCCAAGTACAGGTCAGGCTATAACATTACTTTGAGTTCTAGCCTAGATTTATTCCCTCTCAAGTCTACTTAGAAACAGTATAACTTAGTTTTTCACCTTTCCCCCTCTTTGACTTAGTATCTAATAAGCCCAAAATGATTTTCCAAGGCACTTTGTTCTCTTTGGGTTTTATCTGCTTAAGTAAATTTGCAGTTTACATTGAGGAAATTCTGCGGTTTGAATCAGGTTGTGTCTGAAAGTTTTTGTGGTATTGAAGGCATGGCTGACAGAGTGTAACTTTGGGGAGATGGTGGAACCTTTGGGAGTTGGGACCTGGGAGAAATCATCAGATCACTAGGGACATGAGGTAGTTTGTACTTTGTAGCTTGAGTTTCACAAGATTTATTATAAAAAGGTGAAAATCTGACCCCACCCATCCTTTTCTCTGTTCCTGTTCATCAAATGACCTCTAGTTCTGACACATTACTTCCATTGCTATACAAGAACTGAGCTGAGACCACATTCGTAAACCTTCAAACCTGTAAGCTAAACAAATGATTTCTTTTTTTTTTTTTTTTTTTTGAGGTACTGGGGATTGAACTCAGGGGCATTCTACCTCCGAGCTATACCCCCAGCCCTATTTTTTATTCTTTATTTTGAAACCAAGTCTCACTAAGTTGCAGAGTGCCTCACTAGGTAGCTGAGGCTGGCCGCGAACCCGGATCCTCCGGTCTCAGCCTCCCGAATGCTGGGATTACAAGCGTGCGCCACCACGCCCGGCTAAATGATTTCTTTTTATAAAATTAATTTCATCAGGTAATTCATTATAGTAATGCAAAGGTGATTTATACAGAAAAAAATAAAATTTCCAATTATAAGTCTCTGTTTTTCCCCCTTTTTATATAGATTCAGTTATATTCCTACATTGTGTTATAACAAATTTGTCAAAATCAGCTGTTTGACTACAAAAATATTTTTATTAATGATAGCTCAGTTATCAATGTTTCTATATTATTTAAAATAAATTATAATGGATTTGTAGCAGTAGTCCTATAATAAATGTTCTTCCTTGCATTCTGATATATTTCTATAAAGTGGAGAGAAAATTGAGATTGTATATGCATAATTTATATGTAAATAATTATGTATATACATAGTTTGAGATTGTATATACATAATTTAATTATATATGCATAATTATATGTGCATAGTATATATAACAAAAATTTTATATACACATATATATAAACACATAAATTGGAAGCCAGGAAGTGCCTACAGTCTACTTTATCAATGCAAATATGGTTCCTATGTCTTGAGTGACAATGTGTAAAAATTGCTGAGAAATACTTCTTAAAGAAAGATGGTAAGCCAGGCGTAGTGGCACACGCTTGTAATCCCAGCATTCGGGAGGCTGAGACCAGAGGATCCAGGTTCACGGCCAGCCTCAGCTACCTAGTGAGGCACTCTGCAACTTAATGAGACTTGGTTTCAAAATAAAGAATAAAAAATAGGGCTGGGGGTATAGCTCGGAGGTAGAATGCCCCTGAGTTCAATCCCCAGTACCACAAAAAAAAAAAAAAAAAAAAGAAAGAAAGAAAGAAAGAAAGAAAGAAAGAAAGAAAGAGAGAAAGAAAGAAAGAAAGAAAGAAAGAAAGATGGTATTTAGGGAGGATGGGTTCTTTCTATGTTGCACATGCTGGCCTGGAACTTCTGGACTCAAGTATTTTCCTGCTTTAGCCCCCCAAGTAGCTGGGACTAGAGGTGTATATCTGTGCCTGGATAAAAAGATAGAATTTTTGTAGACAACTAGAAATAAGAAAAAAAATCTGACTAATAAAAATATCATTACTCTTGTTTTCCTGGGTATTTGGTAAGACATCTGGGGGTAGTCTAAGGAATGCACTAATTGTCATATACTTCCTCCCAATACTGGGATAAGATGAGGAAAAGATGAAAAATTATGTCTGAGCCTTTCACAACTTCACTCTGAGAACCTACCTCCTAGAATGCCTTCTTAAATAATATTACAAGATAAAGGAGAAGATGAATCCATCAGTTTCCAAATAGTAGTCAAGAGGGAGTTTGGTTCATAAAATAAATTATAGATAGAAAACACAAAGAGTAGAAACAGGAAATAAAATTTAAAGATTTTCCTATTTTTCCACTAATATGAAAGAGATATAAAAATTAGAACCTACCTTTTTTTTTATATCTCATACCAGAGTTTACTTGGGGAATCAGTGGAAATAGATTATAATGCCAACTTTTTTCTGTAAAAAGCCAAATAGTAAATATTTTAAGCTGTACTGGTCATATGGACTCTGTTACAACTACTCAATTCTAGGACTGTTGCAAGAAAACAGTGTGGACGTGCTGGCGTATACTTCTAATCCCAGTACTTGGGTGGCTAAAATAGGAAGATTGCAGGTTCAAAGCCAGCCTCAGCAACTTAGTGAGGCTGTCAAGAACCTAGAAAGATCATATTTCCAAATAAGAAATAAATTTGGGTTGAGGGTGTAGCTTAGAGGTAGAATATCTCTGGTTTTAATTCCCAGTACAAAAAGAAAATAATCTGAGATAATATGCAAATGAATGTATATAAGTGTGTTCCAATAAAACTTTATTTAGAAAGACAGGCAGTGGGCCATATTTGACCAGGGGGGCATACTTTGTTGACTCCTGCTATAATAGATAAAGAATTGAGTTCAGTTTAGATATTAACAAATATATTACATAATCTGAATAAGTTTGATTTACCCTTCCATATCTCCTTTTTTCCCCAAATTCTTCATATATAAACTAAATGTTAAATTGGCTCTGTAAAAATATAAGCACACATACATGCACACTTAGCATGTGCTAGATTTACATTACATTCATCAGGTAAATATTGCAACTTTTATAACAAACAAGCCCAGAATCTCAGTTGTGTGACAAAATGAGTTTGTCTGTCACATGGAGTCCCATGCTAATGTATGGGATAGTTTATCTACAACCTGTGATTCAAAGACCCCTGATTTCATTGTTTGGTTCTGTCATTCAGACACATCAGTGTCATCTAGTCATTAGTCCTGAGAGAACACTGAGGATCATATAGCGAATGATTACCTTTCTCTTCCTAGAGATGATGCACACATTCCATTGATCACAGGGTCTACCTGAGTGCAAGACAAAAAGGCTAGGCAGTCCCTGGAGGGGTAGCCACTGTCTAGCTACAATTTACTATGGAAGGGATGATCAAATTATTAGTGGTCAGCTGGCAATATGTGTCACAATTATAAACAAAAAACAATTTTCAAAATATGTATCCTACAAAAATATTTATTGTATATATTTGAAGATGTTATTTGAAAATATTAAATCAAGATCCATCTGGAAATAGGGTAAGAATATATATATGTGTATACATATATTACTAAGAATATATACATATATATTCATAGTAATATATTTTATTAAATGTGTAATAAATATATTCATTAATATATTGATATATTTATTAATAAATTATTAGCTATACTTTGTTAATGGAGTAACAAAACATACAAAGTTGACCAACTGCTTAATTTTTTTTCCACTGCAAATCAGTGGTAAAGTTGAGGTTCAAGTGTAAGGGCTAAAACCACAGATTCAAAATTTTGTTTATTCCTTTATGAAATCATGTCATGTAATTAATTGAAATTTTCACAAGCAGCTGGTGTTCACACCTACAACTGTATAGCAGTAGCTATTTTCTCCCCAAGTCCAGATACAATCCTCATTAGGCAAAGAACATTTCAATAAGTAAATGAGCCAATGCAATGCACAAGAATTAAGCACAGTTAAGCTGATTTTCAATAATAGAAAGCATTTGACGTTCTTCTTTGGGATTCATAATTATAAGGAGATCATTAGGAGAAGATTTAAAACAGCATTGCCACCTTGCCTTTGATGCTGCAAAACCATGTATCTTTGATGTTTATGCAACCCCTTATGCTCAGTGACTACAATTAGTTTTAAGTACTCTTGCAAATGACGAGAAGCTGTTCATTCAATTGTTTACTCTTTCTGAATATTGAACACAGAAGAAACTCCTTTCTTAGCAGATACTCATTTTCTTAAAAGTGAGATTATCATCAGGGAACCCTTCAAAACAAAACGACTCTTCAAAGAGGATTCATTTGCTCAGCATATATTTAATGAATAGTTCCATGTACCAAGGGTAATATTGGGGCAGCATATGCAATGGGAAATGAAACCAATATCTATAACCCCTACCCTCACAGACAGTAGAGTCTGGTACAGAAGTAGAAAACAAGTCAAACAACAATGACACAATCCCAAAATACTAAGCATAAAGAGCAAACAGGTAGATAATACCACATGAAAGAAAAGTGACCCACATATGAAAGTACACAAGGAAAGCTAAAAGATGTTTAGCCTGAGACTTAAGGAAGAGGAATAACAAGACAAGAGTTAAGCCCAAAAGAAAGAAAATTTCAGAAAAAAAAAAAGAGAAAGAAAGAAAAAACAGTAAGTGTAAAAGATCTGATACAAGAAAAAGCCTGGAATTCATAAAAACAGGAAGGAAGGAAACCAGTGTGGCTCCACCTGGTTAGCTAAAGGACAGAGGCCCTGGGAGAGAAGCAGGGGCTGAACATTGTAATAGTTTCAGATTGAAACATGTACTTGGGATTTTATTTAAGATGCATAAGACAGCCAGGAAAAGGTTTAAAGCAGAGTCAAGAATTCATCTGATTTTATAAAAAATTATTCTACCTGTTAAGTAGAGGAAAAATTAGGGTCTGGGCCAAATGGGTGGAGAAGGGAACAAGATGAGAGGAGAGAGAAAGAGAGAGAGAGAAAAAGAGAGAGAGAGAGAGAGAGAGAGAGAGAGAGAGAGAGAGAGAGAGAGAGAGATACAGTTCCTATCCTCACCCCTAGAAATCCACTCCCTCCAGCCATATCCCACCTCCAAACTAGTTGCATTGACTACACATGAGGTTTTGGGGGATGTTTTAAATCCAAATCAAAACAGTTGCCCAAGCTGATTTTGAACTTGTGATCCTCCTGTCTTGGCTTCCTGAATAGCTAGAATTATAAGCATGCATCACAAGAGAACCTAATTCAGAAACATTTAAAAAGTAATGGTGAACTTTGGCTTAAACAATATAGGGGACTAAGTAACTTGACAGTTTCTAATACAAAATATCTAGAATTGTTAAATACAATAAGTCATATGTAAGTTTATAACTAAGTGCACACAAACACGCACACACACACACACACACACACACACACACACACACACACACACAGACGTACACAGAGTGGAATTTGAAAAAGAAAAAAACTGAGGATAGGAGAGGTTATAATGCTGAGAACCACAGTAAAAGTCACATTAGCTGATTTCAGTAGACAGGATGCTCAGGTTTGTTTCATAGAGATAGGAAATATGGCTTGGGACCTCTACAAGTTGTATTATTGGACCTGAAGCTCCCACATACAGTTAAAATTCTCAAAGTCTATACTAAAGAGCAAAAAGAAAACCAAGAAAAAGAAAAAGTTCAGATTTAAAATTACTATTGGAGTTAAAAATTTAATATAAACAATCTGGGTGTGGTGGCACATGTCTGTAATCCCAGTAGTTGGGAGGCTGAGACAGGAGGATTAGAGGTTCAAGGACAGCCTCAGCAAGTAGCAAGACTCACAGCAACCTAGATAAACCCTCTTTCAAAACAAAAAATAAAAAGGGCTGAGGCTGTAGTTCAGGGATAGAATGCCTCTGGGTTTAATCTCCTGTGGGCTACCCACCCCCAAACACACACACACACAAAACCTCTATGAGCAGGTTAAAGGGATGAATAGAGAAATAGTAAACTGGAATATAAATCTAGAAAGGTTAACCAAAGGAAAGAATAAAAAACAAATGGATAGAAAATTTAAGAAAAAGTAATAGGGCTGGAAAACATAATAATAAGGTTCAACATACATCTAACTGATGATAAAGAATGAATGGGCAAAATGCAATATCAAAATTAACAATGAATTTGAATTTTAGAAATGATTGAAGTTATGAATCATTCATTTATAAATTACATCATTAGCATAAATAAAAAGAAATATAATCAGACATATTATGATGAGCATCAGGATATAAAGAGTAAAAGAAGATACTAGCACCTGTAATAAAAAAAAAAATAACCTAGCCAAATACAGTGGGCTAATAAACAATAAACAATATCTGGGTGTGGTGGCACATGTCTGTAATCCCAGTAGTTGGGAGGCTGAGCTAACCCAGCTACCCTGGAGGCAGAGGCAGAAGAAGTACAAGTTTAAGGCTAGCCTGAGCAATTTAGTGAGATCCTGTCTTTGTAAAAATACAAATGGTCAAGAAATACATGAAAAAATGTTCACCATCATTATCAATCAAGGGAGATGCAAATCAAGACTACACTGAGATTCTAACTAACCCAAATTAGAATGGCAATTACCAAAAAGTCAAACAGCAGCCAGGTGTGGTGGCTGGCACATGCTTGTAATCCCAGTATTTGGGAGGCTGAGACAAGAGGTTGGAGGTTTACTGCCAAACTCAGTTACTTAGTGAAGCTCTCCTCCACTTAGTGAGACTATGTTTCAAAATAAAGAATCAAAAATATGGATTATGGGTGTATCTCAGAGGGAGAATACCCCTGAGTTAAATTCTTAGCATCACCAAAAAAAAAGATTCAAACAACAATAAATGCTGGTGAGGATGTTGGGAAATAGGAACTTTTCTACGCTGTTGATAGGATTGCAAATTAGTGCCGTCAATATGGAGACCAGTGTGGAGATTCCTCAGAAAACTTAGAATGGATCCACCATATGATCTGCCTATACCACTCCTGGGTATCTTTCCAAGGGGACTGGAATCAGAATTTTACTAATATGTGCATATTCATGTTTATAGCAGCATAATTCACAATAGCCAAATTATGGAACCAACTCAAGTGTCCATTAACAGATGAATGGATTTCTACAATGGAATTCTACTCACCAGTAAGGAAGAAAAAAATTATGTCATTTGAAGGGAAATGGATGAACCTGGAGAACATTGTGTTAAGTGAGATTAGCCAGTCACAGAAAATGAAGAGTGATATGTTTCTTTCATATATGGAAGCTAGTGAGTAATCAGTATACTAGAGGGACTCCAGATAACAGAGGAGAAACTTCAGTGGAGAAGGGAGATGGTCTAGGGGAAAGGTGGGGGGAAAAGGAGGATCAATAAAGGAATTATTACTGTCAGCTTTATGTACATATGTGAAAATACCAATGTCAGTCTCAATATCCTGTATGGTGAAGGAGGAGGGAGTGGGAGGGAGCGGGGGAAAGCCCACCAAGTGCTGCATGCATGTATGTCACTATCATGATCAACTGCATTATGATGTGAGACTATAATGTACCAATAAATGTATAAAAAATATGTAGAAAGGTCTGGAGATGTAGTTCAGTAGTAAAGTACCCCTGGTTCACTCTCTCATGTCTCAAAACAAAAAACAGATAACCTATAAAGGAATGACAGGTAGGCCAAAGAAAATTCCTAAAATCAAAGAAAATAAACATGACTAAGTTATAACTCCAAAGGATTCCATGAAAATAACTATTAATCTAGAATGTTATATGTAGTAGATCATCTAAAGGATATATTTTAGAAAGAAGGAAATTGAATTAAGGATTGAAATTGCATAAAAAACATTGAGCAAAGGGTTGGTAAAGATGCATAAATACAAAAAATGACTTAGAAAATCAATGATAACTTTAAGGGCTATAAACCAAGATTAAATTAAAACTTGACAGCAGTAATACATAAGACAGGGGAAGAAAACAGAAATGAAGTGTTCTGAGAACCTTGTGTGATATTAGAGGCACTTAGAGATGCTGATTAACTTCAGAGTTTACATTTTGAATGTAGGCAGGGTAAAATTTTAAGGACAGTGACTAAAAGTTATAAACAGAGTATATAAATGTCAATACAGGTAGAGAAATGGAACAAAAACAAAGCAAATTTGAAGCATCAAAAGATAGGACAGAAAAAAGTAGGACAAAGAGAAAAACCTACACTATATCAGGATTGACACTAAATGCAGAAACTGCAAGGATAGATTTTAAAAATTAAATTTCCTTATAATATATACATGTAAAACTTAATGGCATATAAACTATGATTACAATGTTGAAAATTTCATACAAGGAACTTATTAGTTTATATTAAGATAATGTGATTTCATGGAGACCAAATAAAACAATCTGAGGTTAAAAGCCCTTTTATCAATAAGAATATTTACTTTATGATATATTAAGGAGTATTTCATGAGGTATCAATTACAGTTCTAAAATATGTATGCATTTAGTATTTTTCAAAACAGGTAATGAAAAACTTGACAGAATTTTATAGAAGACAAATCCACAACCATATGTAAAAAATAAATAAACTTTTTTTGGTAGTTGAGAGCTGCAGAAAAATATCTATATAATTTAATATATTTAATTAATTTTCTGATTTAGAATTATACATCAATAACGTGTTGATAATACATTAATTATATGCTAATAGAATTAATATCCATTATATGTAATTAAAATTTTAGCAATTAATGAGCTTTATGTACTTGTCTGCTCAAGCTACCATAGCGAAATACTACAGACTGGTTATCTTAAATAACAGAAATTAATTTCTCACACTATTGCTGACTATGGAGTCCAAGATCAAGTTGCCAGCAAGTTACATTTTGTTCTGAGGCCTTCTCTTAACTGGTAGTATGTTTTTATTTTTGCATCACTAGGGATGGAACCCAGGGCTTTGTGCATGATAGAATAGCATTTTACTACTGTACTGAGGGGTACATTGGTGTACCCACAATCCCTCAAATTATATATATTTTTGAAGCTAAGTAACATGGAGTGGGGAAGGAGCCAGAAGAAAGCCCAACAAGTGCTGGTGCATGTGTGTCACTGTCCCTACAAACTGCATTACCATATGAAACTATACTAGTAAATGTATGAACATAAAAAGCAAATAAATAAAAATAGCAAGTTTGAACTTGAAAGAGAACAAAAACACAGATGCTCTGGATGTAGTACAATATGGGTATCTCCTATGAAACTGTGATTTCTGCAAAATCACCTACCAAAAATAACAGGTTATATCAGAAAGATAAGTCTAGGAGTACAACTCCTGAACTCTACAAAACTTTATAATTAGAGCACTAATAAAAATAAGTATCCTAATAAAATAGTAGCATAGTTTAAAAAGGCATGTTTATTCTATAGTAAATAATTTCTAAGGTAATTACAAAACTTTATTTTTTTAAAATAGGCTAAGCATAAGAAAAGGGTATTAAGGTGTGCAAGATGAAATGCATAAAGATAAGTGAAAAGACATATAGCAAGCTCAAGAGAGAACATCTATCAAAACTAAGCCAAGAAGAACATGGAGTGACTAGGTATCATTTATAGTACTATGTTTACCCACAATGCCCAGTGAATTGATACTCAGCAGTATCAACTCACTTTATCTTCCAGTGTATTTTCTACTTTGTTATCATTGTTTGATGAGATAGAATATTAATAGATTGGCTTTTTAAAATTGTATGAACAAGCCGGGCGTGGTGGCGCACGCTTGTAATCCCAGCATTTGGGAGGCTGAGACCGAAGGATCCGGGTTCGCGGCCAGCCTCAGCGACCTAGTGAGACACTCCACAGCTTGGTGAGACCCGGTTTTAAAATAAAGAATAAAAAATAGAGCTGAGGGTATAGCTCAGAGGTAGACCGCCCCTGAGTTCAATTCCTAGTACTGCAAAAAAAAAAAAAAAAAAATTGTATGAACCACTGAACTTGGTGGCATATGCCTGTAATCCCAGCACTTAAGATGCTGAGACAGAATGATTGCAGGTTCAAGGCCAGCCTCAGAAACTTAGATAGACTCGCAACAACCTAGCAAGATACTGCTTCAAAAAAAGAAAAAAAGGGCTGGGGTTATCTCTCAGAGGTAGAATGTCTCTGGGTTCAATCCCCAGTGCAACAACAACAACCAAAAATATGAACCCAAGCAATGAAACATTATGCTATCATCTTTTTTTTCTAATCTCATATGAGCTAATTCTTGTTACAAAAACACTGACTGTAACAGAACAGTCTTATCACATAAATTTTGACTTCTAAAAGGGAACTAATATCCTTACATGTGTTTCATTAGAAAACATGCTAAATCTTGCTATCTATTTAAGTTGGGCCCAACCCAGAGAAGTCTGATATCATTGGGATATGAACAATTATTTATTGTAATTGGAATTACGTGCAGAAAGAGACCCCTAAAAGAAGTCTATAGAAGACCTGAAGGAGAATGTCCAAGATGAAGGATAATCTTGAAAAGATGGTTCAAACTTGGTCAAAGAAGATGTAATTATACTCAATTAAATACAAAGAAATTTGCTAGATTCCCAAGGCAGAACAAGTCCACAGTTTCCAGATAAGCAGAAGTAACTCTCTGAAGTGCAGAAAAACTGAAGCTGATGGGCAGGTGAAGATGGAGTTCAAGCGCCACTGTGGACATGAAGAACAGAATACTGTATTTGCATCAGGAATACTAGAAGAAATCAACCTTCAGGATACAAGAAAGCAAAGCTGGCAGGTAGACACTGGGAGTGTGGAGATGGTGGGCTCTGGAGGATTGGAGAAGTGAGTGGTGAAGGCAAGGAGCAATGGGAAAGTGGAGGTGGGGTAGAAGCTGGAGGATTCCTGAGGGTGACACTGGAACCAGGTGCTGGAGAGTCTTGCCTCTGCAGGAACCTAACTAGTACGCTTCTTGCTTGCAGTTTAAGCTGAGTGGTTCTGGGCTAGGTGCTAAGGATGAAGGTTGGGTAGGAACTCTACTAAAAGGTCAATTCATTAGAGTGCTGCATTTGGGATTGAGAACAGGGAGTCAGGAACAGAGATCGTGACTGTGACTGAAGCCTAGCCCATGCTGTCTGTGGATTTGGGATATGTTATTACAACTCACTTCAACAGCTGTAGACATAATACAACAGCCAAACACTCAAGAAAGTTGATTCTTATAAGCACTTAACATTGAAAATGCTATGCAGGTCATGTAGTGAATGAAAAGGCACATTCTCCAGGAGCCTGGTGAGCAAGCCACAGAAGCAGGAGGGAGTCCCTTTCTCCTCTAATGCCCCTTAAGATCTTTCTGTCTGGCAAAGGAAGAAATATTCTTAAGGCCCAGCTCCTCCAAAATCTAAATAGCCTAAGTTTAGTGTTAAAAAGGCAGTAAATCAAATACTAACACAACATTTATTTAGAGAAAGAAATATAGACCCAAAGAATACTGAAGGAAAAAATAATGAAGCAAGAAGGTAAATTCAAAGAAATGAAAAATACAGTAAACAGAACCAATAAACTAAAAACACTGATTACTGGAAAGAAAATGAAAAGAAACAAATTTTTGTCAGAATTTATCAAGAAAAAGCAAATGCTCATAAAAAGGTGGGATTGAAAAGGTGTATAGAGTGAGAATTACAGAGATATACACATAAAAACACCATAAATATTTTTAAGTAAATACATTTGAAAACTTACACAAAGAAATAATTTTCTAGAAAACATAACTTATCAAAAGTAATTAAAGATAAAAGAGAAAGTTCCTAAACCAGCCATGATCATTTAAAAAATTTGTGGAGAAATAGGAAAACTTCTACACTGTTGGTGGGATTGCAAACTAGTTCAGCCACTATGGAGATTAGCGTGGAGATTCCTTAAAAAACTTAGAATGGATCCACTATATGATCCAGCTATACCACTCCTGGGTATCTTTCCAAAGAGGTTGAAACCAGAGAATTACAGTAATATGGAGCAGGCCAGCTGCTGCCTCAGTTTCCTCATTCTGCAGTCCACACTGGAAGCTTAAACAGAAAAGACAGACAGACACACACACCTTGCAAGGGGAACAAATGTTCAACTTTATTGAGCAGCCTTTGTGACATAAATACTGAGGGCCAACCTTGAGTACCCCCATAGACCCCAAAACCCAGATGATGCAGCATCGAGCAGGTTCCGGAGAAGCATTTGTTAATCACATCCTATGTAAATGGTGGAAAACAAAGGCATGGTCCCGGAGAAGCATTTGTTAATCACATCCTATGTAAATGGTGGAAAGCAAAGGCATGGTTCCGGAGAAGCATTTGACTTTAAGGAATTTACAAATTTACTTATCCTCTGGGTGGGGCAACAGCTGCTTACAAACTGGCTGAATTTTAACTGCCCAAAGTAGCTATCTAGCTCCTCATGTCTTTTTGCCTTTTTATATAAATCTTTTTGCTTCCCACAGTAATATATGCATACCCACGTTCATAGCAGCATAATTCACAATAGCTAAATTATGAATCAGCCCAGGTGTCCATCAATAGATGAATGGATCACAAAACTATGGAAAATACACACAATGGAATTCTACTCAGCAATAAAGAAGAATAAAATAATGCCATTTGCAAGAAAATGGAATGACCTGGAGAACATTATATTAAGTGAGATTATCCTGTCACAGAAAGTGAAGGGACATATGTGTTATTTAATATGCACAAGCTAGGAAGTAACTGGAATACCAGAGGGACTCCAGATAATGGAGGAGAAACCTCAGTGGAGCCAGGGAGGTGGTTTAGGGGAAGGAGAGAGGGAAGACTGAGGTCCATTATTGGAAATATTAACATCAACTGTATGTACATATGTGAAAATCCCAATATCAGTCTCAGTCCTCTGTATGGAAAGGGGGAAGATGGGGAGGCGAGGTGGGGCACCAAGTGCTGTGTGCATGTATGTCATTGTCAGCATGATTTACATTACGATGTAAGACGATAATACACCAATAAAAACACATAAAAATAAAATTTTTTTTTACTTTGTAAATAAGTATCTAACTTCCAAAACCATACAAACACACAAAGAAAAACAACAAAAGGACAAACTCAGGTAGTTCTATTCAAAATTTGTACCCAACTTTCAAAAAAGAAGAAAGAAGAAAAGAAAAAACATATTAAACAATTTTATAAGACTAATATGTTTGAGTCAAAGTCAGAAAAAAGGAAATGGTATAATAGACATTTATAATGAGGCAGTGTGTCCTTTTTATGCAGAAGTCATAGGCAAGCACTCTTGTCCCCAATCAGGATGTAGAAAGGAATTTTAACTACTATTTTCTGCTTCTGTAATCTGCTTCTCTGTGCATGGTATGAGCAAGATGTCTTGGCTGCAAGATAGCATCTGAGTAAAATATGTTGTCTGTTTTAAATGAACACCTGGTGTTTGTCAAATGATGCAATGATTTTTATAACCATGAAAACCTGACTTTTCCATACCCCCAATTCTGTAACCAAAAGGTATAAAAAGCAGCTAAAACTGGCACTTGGGACAGCAGTACCTCAAAGTGTTATCTGCCCCAGCCAGCTGGAATAAGCAACTTCTTTGGCACTTTGGAGTCTGTTGTGTCTCTGTGGATCACCTGGCAACATAACTCCCTGCATCTTTTCAGACCACAATGGAATGAAACTAGAAATCGACTCTAAGAAGACCCAGAGTAACCATGTAAACACATGGAGACTGAACTCCACACTGCTGAACGAGGAATGGGTCATAGAAGAAGGGGAGAAATAAAAAAAAATTCCTAGAAACCAATGAAAACAGAGACACATCATATCAAAACCTCTGGGACACCTTGAAGGCAGTACTAAGAGGAAAATTTATAGCACTGAATGCCCACATAAGAACAGAAAATCACTAAATAAATAATCTAAAGACACAGCTCAAAGCCCTTGAAAAACAAGAACAGTCTAATCCCAAAGCCAGTAGAAGACACGAAATTATTAAAATCAGAGCAGAAGTTAATGAAGTAGAAAGTAAAAAAATATTAAAAATGTACAAAACCAAAAGCTGGTTACTTGAAAAAAATCTGCAAGATAGATAAACCATTAGCAAACCTAACCAAAATAAAGAGAGAATCAACCCAAATTGCCAAAATAAGAGATGAAAAAGGTGGTATTATCACTCATAGTGTGGAAATTCAGAGTATCACCAGAAACTACTTTGAAAAAACTATACTCCAACAAAATGGAAAATCTAGAAGAAATTGACAAATTTCTAGACACATATAGCCTTCATTTTGATATAGAGTAGACCTCACGGTGAGGTCTGATCTAAATTCAAAGACTGCCAAGAAGCATGACTGAAATCTCATTTGTGGTAACCTTCTTCTCAGTTTTATGTTGGACCAGAAAACAACTTAAATGCAAATTCCGTGAAGTAAAGATACAAGTGAGAAAGTGGATACAGCTTCTCCATTTCTAAGGGAAGTGTTTCTTAAGTTTTTTTTCAAGCCAGAGAGAACAGAGTAACAAACCCACCACACCAGAAGTCACTAGATTGCTTCTAAATATGCATTGGGAAGTGGAATGGGTTGTATCAACATTCAAGGGTCTATCTACTATCATATGGCAATTCCTTTTTACATTACAATGATGAAAATTCAAGTCATTACTTCATTGTGTTGTTAATGCATTTTGGGGGCCCACAGTAGGGTTTACTAGAGCATATTACAAATATACATACAACTCCTAAAATTGTATAACTTCAAAATAAAATCTGCAATATATTTAAAAAGCAAATTATGATCAGTTCATCTGTACCCTAGAAGTGTAGAGATAATGGAATATTAAGAGCCCTATCAGCAAGTTGAAGTCTGAGAACCATCTCCATAGATTTAGTTTTTCACTTGGTCTATACCTTAAATGTTTGGCTTCATGGATATATAAATTGAAAAATTAAAACCAAAATACCTGGGTTTTTTCTCTACCAATTAGGAAAGAAAAAATTTAAAAGAAAAAATGCTGACATAGTTTTGTAATCCATTCATCTGTCGATCGACATCTTGGCTGGTTCCATAGTTTGGCTGTTGTGAATTGTGCAGCTATAAACATAGATGCACATATGTTGGTCTGATAGTTTGATTTCCATTCTTTTGGGTAGATACCAGAAGTGGTATTGCTGGGTCATATGGTAGGTTCATTCCCATTCCTCTGAGGATCCTCCATACTGTTTTCCAGAGAGGTTGCACTAGTTTGCAATCCCACCAACAGTGTATTAGAGTTCCCACTTCTCCACACCCTCGCCAGCAATTGTTGTTGTTCGTGTTTTTTATGAAGGTCTCCAGATGAAAAAGGAGAGACCCTCGAAAGCAAAGAAGTTGATTTAGCCCAGGGGGTTGGACGGGGGTGGGGAGGACACTAATGTACATCAAGGTCACTCACTAAACTGAACTTGAGAGGGAGGGAGGGGGAGGGAGCGGGGTGGGAATTTGGGGAAGGGGTAAAATGAGAATTGTGAGCACATGTATCATTATCAATTTGCACCTAACAAAGATGTATGCTTACAATGTATGGATAAAAATAAAAAAGAAAAAATGCTGACATAGATGCACATAGCACTTGGTGGGCTTTTTCCCGGCTCCCTCCCCATTCTTCCCCTTCTCCACACAGGGATTTGGCATTGACATTGGTATTCTCCAATATGTGCATAATGTCGATGGAAGTTATTATTTCATTGATCCTCCCTCCATCCCTCCCCAAACTATCTCCCTGACTCCACTGGAGTTTCTCCTTCATTATCTGAATTTTACTTTAGTATATCTAGGGCAGGGCCCAGGGTATATGAAAGATCCCACATGGAAA
Source organism: Graphiurus murinus (assembly GCA_004027655.1). Taxonomy (NCBI): domain Eukaryota; kingdom Metazoa; phylum Chordata; class Mammalia; order Rodentia; family Gliridae; genus Graphiurus; species Graphiurus murinus. The sequence continues at coordinate 10,794 of PVLC010020750.1, read as the reverse complement.
CCACAACTTGAAATGCCTGAACACTGATTGAAAGCCTTTTGTTGTTGTTGTTCCTAATCTGTTAATGGATTTCTGCATAGCTTTGAGCCAAGTCACATTCATGATGTCCCAATTTCAGTCTATAAAGTGGGACTGATCATCTTTGATCATGATCATTACCATCACATGAGACAGTGCCTATGAAATAGTTTAAATTCCTCAGTAGAAAGATGCTATATTTCAAGTATTGTCAAGTATTTATTTCCAGTATTACAGTGACACTTTGTTTTTCAGGAATCCACAAAAAGTGATACCACTGTTGTGAAAATGTGTTATTAAGATGACTATTCTATTGGCATAATTATATTAAATTTCTTGCATACTAAAGGACAAAAGAAAGATCCTGAATAATGTAAAACACAGCATTACTATATTAAAGGAAAAATAACAATTTTGGTATATGTAGAAACAACTGTTCTATAAAATCAATTCCAATAAAAGACTTGTGGGAAAATACCTTAGCAAACTAGAAATAAGACAGAATTTTCTTAATTCAGAAACAGTGAATTATAAAAGCATTGCAGTTGGTTAATCTAATACACATTGCCAACTCCTTTCAAAATGCTTTCTTTCATTATATAGCTATGAAACTCAATGTTCACTTTCCTAGATTGTCTTGAAAGAGTTCTACCCTGAGTAACTGGGCGTGCAGCAGCCATTTTTGGAGCATAAGGAAAAAGTCTAAATCCAGGCTTATTTTACATGAGAAACATTAGACTTCTGTCACATTTTCTGCCACTTACAACTAGACACATTCATAAGAGATGCAGAGTATCTAACAAAAACCAATGATGATTATCATACTAATGTTGAATTTCCATCAACATTATCTTTAAAAATTTGAGATCACAACAAAACTGTCTACCATTACTGCTTCTATTTAGCATCATCTGAGGGATCTTCTCAGTACAGGATAAGAACAAGAATCAAAAATTTATGAAATTTTCAAGGAAAAACTAGAACTCTAGCACAGAAAAATTGCAGCACTCACAAAATACTCAGAAAGCATAAAGGTAAGATATTACAACTAATATGAAGAGTTCAGAAAGGATGCTGGGTGGAAGACTAAAATACAGACTCAATAGAATTTACTTATAATAGGAGTTGATAGAAATTTCCCAGCAGTAGAAATGCTTGTTTAAAAGTTACAATAAAACATATATCTCCAGCTATGATGGAGCAACAGTGTCGAGATAACTTGCTGGAAACAAGAAAAGTGGACAAAACAAGTTAAATATCTGTTTTCAGACATTGTAAAATATACAGTAGAAAATTATGACCCTTCCCTAAAAGGAAGTGAATGAAATGATCCTACAATACCATGACTCTCCAAGTGGAAAAATCTGAACTATGGTGGGATGAGGATGATCAAAAACAGGGCACATTGGTCTCACTGATTGAAGAGTAAAATATTTTAATGCGGGGAGTCAAAGACAGATGGAAACTTCAAAGTTGAGTTACAGATATAAAGACACTATATAAGAAAAGAACGTGTTCCAGGAATCTTCAAATGAGTTGCATGAGTGTGTTGCTAAATTCTGAACTGTATATGCATGCAACTCTCCATGAGCCTGGGCAGAGAATGAGAAGGGCTTAGTAAACTACATGATTCCAAGAAGTCACCCAGGAAAGAAAGTATTACAACTGTAACCAATTGGAGTGAAAGTATTTGAAAATTACCAGAGGAGTCAGTAGAGACCAGAGGGAGCTACATGTTGGTAGAACAAAATTATTTCTGGAGTAAAGAATAATAAAGAATTAGCCCATTAAATTTTAAAAATGAGTCTTAAAAAGATTAAACTGATTTGGAATAATTAAACTACCTCCCAGAAAAAGCCCAACAATCTTTAATGGATGATTAGAAAACCTAAACACTCAATAACATAAAATCTTGATGTCCAACAGTCAATCAAAAACAGCTAGAAAGAATTAGATGCAACACAGGGCAAAACAGTCAGTCTTATACATTCTCAGCAAACTAAGATTGAAAAGCAATTTTATAAACCTAATAATGTGCATCCATGAAATACTACAACTAACACTTGCTTCATGTTGAAAAACTCGGTGTGTCCCTCAATCTCTGAAACAAGAAAAAGATAACTGCTCTCACCACTTTATTCAACACCGACTGAAAAGGTATTCATCTTGGAAGGGAAGAGATTATTTTGTCTTTATTTACAGAAGACATGATTAAATATCCAGTAAATCCTAATTAAGCTTTTAAAAATGCTCAAAATTATAAATGAGTAAGTCAATATAAAAATATCAATTGTGCTAGATTCTAACACAATCAGAAGTTGGAATTTCAAAGCATGTCATTTATAATATCATGAAAACCTACAAAATAGTTATGATTATGTTTAAAAGATATGTTCAAGAGATTCATGAGAAATTAAAGAACTAAGCAAATGGAGGAATACAGTGCATTTCATGAAGTAGATATCTCAATTATGTTTATATGCTGATTAATAGATTTAAAGCAGTATCCATCAAAACCCTATTTTAATTGACAAGCTGATTCTAATTTTTAAAAAAATGACAGAGTGTTCCAAATAGTTTTGAAATAAAAAAGCCAAGTTGAAAGATTTTGTGCTACCTGAATTTAAAATTAATTATAATGATACAATAACCAAGATGTTTTAAAATTGGCATATATATAGAAAGGAATAGAAAACCTAGGAATAAACCTACATATATGGTTAAATATCTTTTGACAAAGGTATAAGATTTTTCAACATAGAAACAATAGTCATTTCAACAATGGGACTGAAAACTATGAATATCTATATGAAAAATAATGAACACTGATCTGTATCCCATGCCATACACAAAAATTAACTTGAGATGTTTAATAGACCTTCTTCTAGAACAATTAGTCCTAATATAGAAAGATGAGCCCCAATGTTCCATGAGACCAAAGAAAGAGCAGCAGACAGATCTCATATTGCACACAGTGCAATTTATTAGGACTTACTGATAGAAGTGTGGTCCTTGGCAGCAGCAAGGTCAGTTGGATCCTGATATTTGGTCAGAAAAGAGGAGTGTATGAGGGTCAGGGTAAAAGTGACTTTACCCTAGTTGCAATGTATCTGATTTATCTTAAGCTGATATCAAGGAGTCAGGCATTGCTGAAGCCAGGATCCAGCTATAGATGTCCACACAGCACTCTACTTTTTTAGTCTGTTTATAGCTTGCTGTGAAACTTCAGGGAAAACTGAGTAGTTACTCTGGGACAACCCTGGTGGACATGATTCAGATGGCTGCAGTCATGTCAAACTGCATTCATACAGACCTACATATGAAAATTAATAATACAAAGCTTCTAGAAAATTATAAAGCTGTAAAACACTTTTTCTAGAACAAAGGTGGAATAAAGTATTTGTGACTTTGAGATAAGGCAAAAATAGCTTAGAGCACAAAAAGAAGAAATTGTAGGTGAAAGTATTGATTGGAGTTTATTAAATTTAAAAATAGCTGCATTTCAAATAGCCATGTTTCAAAAGGCACCCAAGAAAACTCAAAGGTAGACCACAGATATAGAAAAAAAATTTTAATTTTCATATCCAACAAAACAGTGATACCCAGAATGCATTGAAGTTTCTTAGAACTCAAAAATATGATAAATAACACAATTATTTAAATGAGAAAAAAGTTTTATAAATATTTCACAAAACAACATACACAAAGAACCAAAGATCACATGAAAATATTCTTAACATCAATAGACATCAGAAAAATGCAAATTAAATCCACAATTTGATATCAACAAACAAAGCAAATGGCTAAAATTCATGATGCTGATAACTCTACATGTTGAAGATATAGAACAACTAAAACTTCTGTAATCTTCTAGTGGTGATGAAATATGCTCCAGTCATGTGGAAAAACAATTTGGCATTTTTTTATTTTACATACACATTCATATACTACCTGATTACTCTACTTCTGGATACTATTTACCCAAGAATAATGAAAATTCAATCCAAGACTCGTGCATAAATACTTATATCAGTTTTTGTTTAAATATAGCCCAAACCAGTGTACAGATCGGGATACTTTTTACTAAGTCCATATAACGGAAAGGCATTTGAGAAGAGCAATTATCAATATACAAAAAAATAACGTACAAATCTCTAAGATAGTATTCTGGGTAACAGGATGCAAATATAATCAATATACACCATATGATTTCATCTGTACAAAAACTAGAAAAAAAAAACCAGATTTCTACTTAAAGAAGTGATCACTGACTACCTGTGGCCAGAAGGACGATGGGATAGACTGGGAGAATCACAAGGGAATCTTGTAAATTACCTTAACTGTAGTGGTGATTACATAAATGATAACTTTTCTAAAACTCATAAAATTATACGCATACAATAAGTTCAGTTCATATTATGCTAAGTATACCTCTTAAAATTGACTTAAAAATTTCAATAGCTACAAAAATTATAGAGTACCTACCAATAAAATGGGCTATATAGTTACTGGTCCTAGGGAAATTGTTTACCCATAGGAACTGGTCCCCATCTCATGTCATATATAATGTATATGTCCTGTTGCATTCTTAGAAATAAATGGACGAATTCTAGAAATAAACATCTTTTGCAATCTGGGGCTGTCTTTCACTCAAGGTAGTCTATTATTTTGTTTGTCACTGATGACCCATGCCTGCTTTATTCCTTGGTATTTCCATATCCATGCTGGGCTAGTAGAATGCTCCAGACGTGAAGCTATGCAAGTTCTGGGCCTATGTCTCAAGAAGCTCTGGCAGACTTGATTTTTGTGTTTGAGAACATTGAGCCACCATGGAAGAAACTCCTGCTAGAAAGACTGCAAGAAGACAGGCATGATGGGGTAAAAGCTAGGTATCACATAGAGAGACTGAGAGAGTACAGCCATATCAGCAACCCAGCTGAGCGAGTCTTCCTCAACCAGGTGATAGGTTGCAGCCATGTGGATGACAATAACAAGGCCAGCAGAGGAAGGCTCAGCTTGAGCCTAGCCCAGAGTGCAGATCTGTGAGCAAATGAAATAATTGCTATTTTTAAACCAATTCCTAAATTTTGGCATGTTTCCTTACACAAGCAAACACTTGACATCACTTAAAAAAAAACTCAAAGAGTTTTTTTATTTTAATGTTGTCAGTACTTATTTTTCTTACTTTTAATTCTGTGTCTTCTTTATAAAATTATTAAGATAGTCTCAGAAAAGCTTTAAAAATTTACCTTTCATATTTCAGCATGAATGGGTGTTGGAGCTTGTCGAATGCTTTTTCAGCATCAATTGAGATGATCATGTGATTTTTGTCTTTGATTCTGTTTATATAGTGAATGCATGGATTGTTTTCCATATGTTGAACCAGCCTTGCATCCCTGGGATGAACCCGACTTGGTCATGGTGTATAATTTTCTTGATATGATTTTGAATGCGCATTGCTAGCATTTTGTTTAGCAGTTTTGCATCTAAGTCGATCAATGATATAGGCCTATAGTTTTCTTTTCTTGAGCTGTCTTTATTTGACTTTGGTATTAATGTGATGTTGGCTTCATAGAATGTGTTTGGGAGGGTCCCGTTTCTTTCTATTTCACAGAATAGTTTGAGGAGTATTGGGATTAGCTCTTCTATAAATGTTTTATTTAATTCACTTGGAAAACCATCTGGCCCTGGGCTTTTATTTGATGGTAGACTCTTTATTGCTGTTTCTATCTCCTTGATTGCTAATGGTCAGTTTAAGTTTTCTGTATCTTCCTGACTCAATTTAGGGAGGTTATATATATCTAAAATTTGTCAATTTCTTCTAGATTTTTCATTTTGTTGGAAATAATTTCTGATGATCCTCTTTATTTCTCTACTGTTGTTGGTAATATCACCTTTTTCATCTCTCATTTTGGTAATTTGGGTTGATTGTCTCTTTCTTTTTGTTTCATTGGCCAATGGTTTATCTATCTTGTTCATTTTTTCAAGAAACCAGTTTTTGGTTTTGTTGATTTTCTGTATTTTTTTTTATTCTCTACTTCATTAATTTCTGCTATGATTTTCATGATTTCCTGTCTTCTACTAGCTTTGGGGTTGGACTGTTCTTGTTTTTCAAGTGCTTTGAGCTGTGACATTAGGTTATTTATTTGGTGATTTTCTGTTCTTTTTATGTGGGCATTCAGTGTTATAAGTTTTCCTCTTAGTACTGCCTTCAAAGAGTCCCAGAGGTTTTGATATGTTGTATCTCTGTTTTCATTGGTTTCTAGGAATTTTTTAATTTCTCCTCTTACTTCTTCTATGACCCAATCCTCATTCAGCAATGTGGTATTCAGTCTCTGTGTATTTACATGGTTACTCTGGGTCTTCTAAGAGTTGATTTCTAGTTTAACTCCACTGTGGTCTGAAAAGATGCAGGGAATTATGTTGCATTTTTTTTAATTTGCCAGTGCTCACTTTGTGGCCCAGCATGTGGTCTATTTAGGAGAAGGTTCCATATGCAGCTGAGAAAAATGTGAATTCAGCTGTAGTTGAATGAAAGAGTCTATATGTGTCTAATAGGTCCATTTGGTTTATGGTATCCTTTAGGTCTGAGGCATCTCTACTGACCTTTTGTTTAGAGGAACGATCTAGAGATGTAAGAGGAGTATTGAAGTCTACCAGTATTAATGTATTGGGATCTCTATGTGTCTTTATATCAAACAGAGTTTGTTTTATGAAAGTGGCTGCACCTATGTTTGGGGCATAGATGTTGATAATTATTATTTTCTCTTGCTGGATTGTTCCTTTTACTAGTAAAAAATGACCTGCTTTGTCTCTTCTGATAAGTTTAGGCTTGAAGTCTAATTTATCTGATATCATGGTTGCTACTCCTGCTTGAGTTCCATTGGCATGGATTACCTTACTCCAGCCCTTCACCTTTAATTTGTCGGAGTCTTTGCTTGTAAGGTGTGTTTCTTGCAGGTAGCATATAGATGGATTCTGTGTTTTAATCCATTTTGCCACCTTGTGCCTTTCTATTGGGGAGTTGAGACCATTTATATTCAGTGTGAGTATTGAGAGATGATTTTTAATTCCTAACATTTTGAGTCTTAACTTCTGTTTTTGGTGGTGTTTATTCTTCTTTGCTTAGTTGTTTGCATCCTGGAAATTACTGTTTCTCTGGTTCTGATGTTTACTTGTTAGTTCTTCTTTGTAGTTAATCTCTTTGAGAATTTTCTCTAGTGCTGGTTTGGAAGACATAAATTCTTTCAGTTTCTGTTTGTCATGGAAGGTTTTTATATCCCCATCAATTTTGAGAGAGAGTTTTGCTGGGTAGGAGAATCTTGGCTGCAAGTTATTTTCTTTCAGTCTTTGGAATATGTTACTCCAGCCCCTCCTGGCTCTCATGACTTGATTTGGGAGGTCTGGAGTGATTCTAATTGGTTTGCCCCTGAATGTCACTTGGCCTTTTACTTTTGCTGCCTTTAGAATTCTCTCCTTAGCCTCTACATTGGTCAACTTGATTATTATGTGGTGTGGTGAACCTCTTCTTTGGTCTTGTCTCGAGGGAGTTCTATATGTTTCCTGTACCTGTGTGTCAACTTCTCTTTCTATGTTTGGAAAATTCTCTGATATTACTTCTTCAAAAAGATTGTTTATTCCATAAATTTCAACTTCTAATCCCTCTTCTATGCCTATTATTCTTAGGTTAGCTCTTTTAAAGTTGGTCCAGATCTCATTGATGTCTAATTCATACTGTTAATTTTTTTTTCTAAATTATGTAGTATGGATTAATTTTGGGAATGGTCATCTTCTAAGAGTGATATTCTCTTTTCCATGTGGTCTAATCTACTGTTTATAGGTTGTATTGATGCCTTCACTTCAGTTATTGCATCTTTCACTTCTTTTTGGTTCCTTTTCAGGTTATCAGATTCTTTGTTTATTTGTTCCTTTATTTCTTTCCAACTCTCCCTACATTCTTTCCTAAAATCCTGTACTGTTTCTAGTATTAAGGATCTAAATTGTTCTTCTGGTAATCTCTGCTCTGGGTTGGTGAGATCTGTTATTAAGAGGTTGTGGTAGCTCATTGTTTCTTTGCTATTTTTCCTTCCCATGGTTCCCCTGTTCTGAAATTTATATCCTTACTGCTCTTGCAAGTTTTCTTGTCCAATCTCTGCAGCAGGGGTTTAGAGGTGTCCGCTGGTATATATAGGAATAGGTTGTGTTCAGTGGTAAAGGGTGGGTGAGAAGTCACAGTGATGAATGTAAGAATAGGGTAAAGTAGAGTGTATGGTCCAGTGGAATAAGAGGTTGAGTGTGTTGAGGTGATATATTGTAAAGATTAGAGATAGTAGATATGTCAAGGGATTCTGGTAGTCAATGTAGAGTTTTAAGTGTGGTAGTATGAGATTGTCTTGTTATGACACAGGGAAAAAAGGAAAAAGAAAAGAGAACAGAAAAAGTGTTGAGGAGAAAAATATAGATGAGACAGAGGGAAGGAAGCTTGTAAAAGGGATAAGGAGGAGAGTCAACAAACTAAGCAAAAATAAATAAATAAATAACAAAGCAACCAATCATCCAAACAAACATAAATAAATCAAGGCAATACAAAATGAAAACAGAGTAAAAACAAATAAAACATAACACACGCACACAAAACAACAACAAAAACCAAAAAAACTACAGCAACAACAAGAAACAAAATTAAAAACCCTGCTAGTTTGTCAGTACAGAGCTTAAATTTTCGAGTATATCTCTGGCATTCTAATTTGCAGGCAGGGGGTTCTGCTGATGCCTCTCCTGCTGCAAGCTTGTGTTTCTGAGCTCTCCACAGGGCCTGTCTGCATCTCTCTCTCTCTCTGCCTTTGCTGGTGGCAGGAGTGCAAACTATATGCCGGGCATTTTCCAGGGTGCCTGGAAGTTCCTTATGCCCTGTGTGTACTGAGACTGTACCGCACTTCTCTCTCCAATTGCTTGAAGGGTGGGTGACTGAGTCTGAACTTTGTATAGGGCCCCCCACACCCCAGGGGTGCAATTTAACTTGCAGATTCCTGATCCTCTGGTTCCAGTGGGAGAGGTGATCTGGGGTGTCCCAGGTGTTCTTGATCACTATTGATCCTGCAGGGATATGCTGCCTGATTAGGGTATGGAAACCGTAGTCGCTTACTCCACTTCTGGTCGTTAAGTGTGCAGGAGGTTGTTGGAGGTCTTGATGCTAATAGATGCTGCTCATGGCAACTGCCAAGATGGCAGCCAACGGTTTGCAGTGCACACCACTCCTTTGTTCTCCTGGGTTCTGTTCAGTTGTTTTTGTTGGTTTATTCACCTTTTTTTGCTGCTTTTCTTTTCTTTCCTTCCATCAAGAAGCTGTGTTTGCAGCAGTTTTGATTCAAGCTCTGCAGTGCAGTTTGTTCACTGCTCCGGCTCTGGCATGAGAGGTGAGCTGGGGTGGTCTCACAGGGACTTAGGGACTTATGCTGGTCGAACAGCAGGTTCTGATCTCTGTGGAAGATGAGGGGATCTGCCACCTGGTTAGGATGTGGAGTTCTGGAGTCGCTTACTCCATGCCTGGTCACTGGTTATGCAGCTGGGCTGCTGCTCAAAGGCTTAAAGGCCACCACAGCCACAGCTCCACAGCTTGGGGCCACTGCTGCACGGTCTGGCTTTCTGGGGTCTCTCCCTGGGTGGCTTTCTGGGGTCTCTTTAGTTGTAGTTCAAATTTCGTTGTTTTGTTCGCTTTTTGGTCGCTTTTTTTCTTCTGTCAAGAAGCTGTTTTTATGGCAGATTTGATGTGAGCTCAGGGTGCCTGAGGAGAGGTCTTTCCCTCAGACACCATCTTGGGCTCCTCTCGTTTATCTTAAGTCCCTTTTGTTTCCTATTTTCCTCTATAGTTTCCACATATGACAGAAAATTTTTGACCCTTGACATTCTGAGACTGGCTGATTTCACTTAACATAATATTCTCAAGTTTCATCTATTTTCCTGCCAATGGTATAATTTTATTGGCCTCTGTGGTTGAATAAAATCTCATTGTGTGCATATACCATATTTTTTATCCATTCATCTGTTGATGGACACCTAGTTTGTTTCCATAATTTGGCTATTGTTATTGTGCTGCTATAAACATGGATATGCATCTAATGCTATAGTACTCTGACTTTAATTCTTTTGGAAAGATATCCAGAAGTGGTATAGCTAGGTCATATGATATTTCCATTTCTAGTCTTTTGAGGAACCTCCCAACTGAACTCCATAGTGTTTATGCTAATTTATAGTCCCACTAATAGTGTATGAGTTCATATTTCCCCATGTCCTTGCCAACATTTGTTATTGCTTGTATTCTTGAAGATTGGCAATCTAACTGGGATTTAGATGTAATCTCAGTACAGCTTTTTAGCTTTGTTTGAAATTACACAAACTTAAAAAATGTAGATCTATCAATATAGGAATGGGCAAATAAGTTGTGATGAAGTCCTATACAATGTAATATTTTATAGGAATGAAAATGAATGAACTGTGGACACATATACCAATATGAACAAAGAGTAAAAATCATGTTGATAAGGACATATTCAGGAACTGATATTAAAATGTACAGAATATGCTTCTTAACTCTTTGTGACTGACTAATCTCACTTAGCATAATGTTTTCCAGTTGCATCCATTTCCCTGCAAAGAACATGATTTTATTCTTCTTTATGGCTGAGTAAAATTCCATTGTGTACATATCCCATAGTTTTGTAATCCATTCATCTGTGGTTGGACATCTTGGCTGCTTCCATAGTTTGGCTATTGTGA
>PVLC010020749.1:0-28833 GCA_004027655.1 Graphiurus murinus | reverse complement strand
AGCCGGGCGTGGTGGCGCATGCTTGTAATCCCAGCATTCGGGAGGCTGAGACCAGAGGATCCGGGTTCGCGGCCAGCCTCAGCTACCTAAGTGAGGCACTCCGCAACTTAGTGAGACCCGGTTTCAAAATAAGGAATAAAAAATAGGGCTGGGGGTATAGCTCGGAGGTAGAATGCCCCGGAGTTCAACCCCCAGTACCCCCCCCCAAAAAAAAATAGGGCTGGGGGTATAGCTCAGAGGTAGAATGCCCCTGAGTTCAATCCCCAGTGCTGAAAAAAAAAAAGAGGAATGGGAGTATAGCCTGGAGGTAGAATGTACCTGGGTTCAATCCCCAGTACCACACACATACAAAAAAAGTAATATAAAAGGGAAGGAAGGGGTGTAGCTTAGAGGTAGAATACCCCTGGGTTCAATCCCTAGTACCTAAAAAAAAAGGCATAATATTTAGTATTTGCATATAACCTAGGCACATCCTCCCCTATACTTTTTTTTTTTTTTTTTTTGATGGTACTGGGGATGGAACCCAGGGGCATTCTACCTCTGAGCTACACCCCCAGCCCTATTTTATTCTTTTATTTGGAAACAGGGTCTCACTGAGTTGCAGATGGCCTCACTGAGTTGCTGAGGCTGGTCTTGAACCTGCAATCCTCTTGTCTCAGCCTCCCAAGTACTGGGATTACAAGCATGGCCACCATGTCCAGCCTCCCCTATACTTTAAATAATTTCTAGATTACTTATAATACTGAACAGAATGTAAGTGCTATGTAAGGAGTTGTTATGCTGTACTGTTTAGGGAATGATGACAAGAAAAAATGTGCATGTTCAGTACACACAAGTTTCTTTTCTTTTTGTAGTAATGGGAATGGAACCCAGGGGCATTCTACCTCTGAACTACACCCCCAGTCTTATTTTTTATTCTTTTTTTGTTGTTGTTGTTGTTGTTGTTGTTGCAGTACTGGGGATGGAACCCAGGGGCATTCTACCTCTGAGCTACAACTTCAACTCTATTTTGTATTCTTTATTTTGAAACAGGGTCTCACTAAGTTGCAGAGGGTCTCACTAAGTAGCTGAGGCTGGCCGCAAACCCGGATCCTCCTGTCTCAACCTCCCAAGTACTGGGATTACAAGTGTGCGTCACCATGCCCAGCAGAACACATAAATCTCTAAAAGAATATTTTTGGTCCTTGATTGATTGAATCTGCAGATATGGAACTCCTAGATACTGTGTACCAACTGAACTTCAATATTGAATTACCAGAACAGCTATATGGATGTGTAATGACTAACCTGTGACTCTAGATTCAGCCACTACCTGGATTGATGATGTGCCTTTTCTGTAGCATGTGGGAGCTGGGCATTCCTCTGGACGGGCCAGTCTGTTTTGGACAACTCCTGGGCATGTGTGATCACGTCTCCCTAGCACTGGGTAGGTGAACAGCCCAACACCCCGTCTAAACGCCCAACTCTTGTCCCAGCCCAAGGCCTCATTCCCTCCCAGCCAGATCCCTTCTATTCCCAGCCAACCTGTGGTCAGGTTCCCATGCAGAGCCTGCAGCTGGCTTGTCCTCCAGCCCTTTCCAAATAGAGGTGTCATCTCAATATCTGAGAGTCCTTGCAGGCCTGGTCCCTGTGTCTGCTGTCTGTTTTTGCTGGTTCTCAATCGTCTTGTCCTGTTTCCTGTCTGTTTTGTGATCCTAACTGTGCTGCTCCCAGGACCTGAGACCAGAAGATTCATGTTCTTTTTTCTGCCAGATGTTAAGGGAGCTAAAATCACTTTACCCTAAATTCACAGCCTGAGATTTCTTGAGACATCCAGTGATGCAGATATGTGAGGTGACTAATATATGTTTGCATTGGGAATATATGAGGAGACTGATCCATGGTCACACCCTCTCAGACCTGGGCTTTTCTGTTTTCTTCCCTGCTCTGCTATGGCCAAGGCTATTCCTTGGGAGTAGGGGGAAGGTGGGAGGGTTGGCTTTTCCTCTCATTCTGAGACTGTAGCCTTTTCTGGTTTCCAGCTTAATTTGGGGGAAGTTATAACTCTCACTCTAGTGAGGCTCATAGCTCAACTGTATCCTGGTAACACTGTGACGTCATCAAATGGCAGCTCCATTCTCACTTTAGACCAGAAGTGGCTTCTTGTGTGTCCCTTCTCTCTCTGGGCTCTCACTTCCTCTTAATTCTTGCATTAAATTCTTTGTTCTCTTGGCAGCATTTTAGTAATCTTAAGAAGATTCCTTTTAAATGTTCACTCCAGGTTTGCTAGCTTTTTCAGCTTACCTAATCCTCCATGTTCTTCGAAATGGAAGTCTCTGTTGCAGATGAGACCTGGGTGTGCCTCTCCCCAAACCTGAGCCCAAACCCCACTAACACTCTCCTCCCTCCCCACCAGGGCAGGCTGGATATGCAGTGTATAAGTCCATCCCCTATGGCTCCCTGGAGGAGGTGATCCCCTACCTGATCCGGAGGGCCCAGGAGAACCGGAGTGTGCTGCAGGGCGCCCGCAGGGAACAGGCACTGCTCAGCCAAGAACTGTGGCGAAGGCTGCTGGGGAAAGCCTAAGCTGCCCTGTTAGCACCCCCAAGGGATGTGTGGTTAATAAAGGCTCCAAGTTACTGCCCAGGCTGCTGTCCTGCACTGATGCTGTCTCCTTAGGCAAGGGTTCATCTCTACCTTAGTCAGCCCAAGCTAGGAGGCCCTGTGACTCAAAAGAGATCTTTATATACCTTTGAATACAGCAAGGGCATTGATGGAACACTAATGAAGCCTCCCCCAACTCTGATGGGCCTGGCCAGTGACTGGTGCAGGAACTTTCTTCATCTCAGTGGATGCCCAAATGATGAGCACAGATGAAGAGCAGACACGGAGGCACTGAAGACATACTGCTGGGTCAAGGCCACATGTCCAGGGAGGGACAGGGGGAAAAGACACACCACTCTCTCCGTTAATAAGTATCAAAAACCGGGCATGGTGTTGCACGCTTGTAATCTCAATACTTGGGAGGCTGAGACAGGAGGAGCACAATTTCGAGAACAGCCTAAGCAAGTAGTGAGACTCTTGTCAATCTAGAGAGACCCTGTTTCCAAATAAGAAATAAGCCAAGAGTGGTGGCGCACGGTTGTAATCCCAGCATTTGGGAGGCTGAGACTGGAGGATCTGGGTTCACGGCCAGCCTCAGCTACCTAGTGAGGAACTCTGCAACTTAGTTAGACCCTGTTTCAAAATAAAGAATAAAAAATAGGGCTGGGGAGCCAGGCGTGGTGGCGCACGCTTGTAATTCCAGCATTCGGGAGGCTGAGACCAGAGGATCCGGGTTCGAGGCCAGCCTCAGCTACCTAGTGAGGCACTCCGCAACTTAGAGAGACTCGGTTTCAAAATAAAGAATAAAAAACAGGGCTATAGTTTGGAGGTAGAATGCCTCTGAGTTCAATCCCCAGTACCGCAAAAAAAAAAAAAAAAAAAAAAAAAAAAAATAGGGCTGGGGGTAGAGTTCAATCCCCAGTACCGAGAAAAAAAAAAGAAAGAAAGAAAGAATATTGGGCTGGAGGTGTAGTTCAAAGGTAGAATGCCTCTGGGTTCAATCCCAATACCCCCCCCAAAAAAATTTAAATAAGACCCTCTCTGAGCTAGGTTCTTCTAGGGTGAATGATCTAGGGACCACAACAATGATAAAGTCAACCCTGGGCCCTCCCTCACAGGCTCTGAGTTGGGGGTAGGAGGTAGACAGACCCATCTTCAAACAGTGACAGCCCAGAATGAACAGAGCTATGTTGGGAAAGCTGAGGGGCTGTGCGAGGCCAGAGGAGGCACCTGGCCCACTCGGGATGATCAAGAGGGCATCCTCGAGTAATCATGAAGATTGAGAGGAATATTCAAAGGCATGTGCAAAAACAGAGAAGTGGGACACAGGCTGGGGCATGGAGAGATAAGAGTGGAGGGTATGCAGGGCTGGGTCTCTGAACCAGAAGCACTGGGGAATCTCTAGGGTTCCAGGCAGAGGAGGGATAGGGCCGGGTTTTATTTTAGAAGACGCCTCCCCCCAGCCACCATGTGGAGGGTGGACCAGAGAGTGGAGACAAGCTGGGAGCCCATTAAAGGCTGAGAGGGGCAGGGAGGGGAGAGAGGCCTGAGGGTATGGGCCATGAGGCTGGTGGGCCCAATGGCAGGGTAATGGGAGGGGTGAGGCCCAGGGCCCTGCCTTCCAAAGGAGGACAATGGGCCAACCCTGAGATGTGGACTCAGGAGGTAAAATCTTTTGGGTGAGATTCTAAGGTCATTGTGGTCCCACTGGGTGTGATGGCCCTGGGGAATGTCCACGTGGATGCGTACTGTGGATGCGTACTGTGGGGCCCGCAGGCACCAGGCACAGGCGAAGGGCTGGGCAGTGACAGAGAGGAACCAGGCCGTGGCGGTGGAAGAGGTCAGGAAGGGCCTGGGCCCCAAAGAAGCCCTGGGGTGTAGGCAAGAAGGGAGGGACAAGCAGAGCGCATGCAAAAGCTCTGGGGCAGACATTACAGTCTCTTCACGCGGTCACCCCAGGACCGTGGGAACTCCCAGGGGAAGGAGGCTACAGCACAAGAATAGCAGGACGCCGCTGGTGCGCATGCGCCGCGTAGGTTCCCGCTGCAACACTGGCGGGCAAGTCACGTGGTGACCACTCGAGAGCCCAACGGTAGGTGCAAAGTCATCTGGGTTGGGGTCGGGGCCTAGAACATTTTAGAGCTTTCAGGCCGCTCGCTGGGCTCTCACCCACCCACTCCCCTACCCGCAGGCCTCTCCTACTCTCTTCCCACGCTCCTGCAGTCTGAGATCCCACATCTGGGAAACCCCACCTAAACTCCGACCGCACCGCTTTAGCAGACCCTGTCCGCAGCTCAGACACAGCCCTTGGACCCCTCGGTCCCGAGTCCCTTCCGCCAGCCTGCGGAGCCACCCCAGCTGAGACCCTGCCTGCCCCCAGCCAGCAGACCCGCGCTCAGCCACAGCCTGGCCTGCAGCCTTCTCTCCCTCTTCTGATCCTCAAACTGCCCAAAAATCCCACTCGCCCCTCCTAGACTCCTCCCCAGCCCGCAGACCCCGCCTGCCGACCGGCCCTCCAGGGACCCTTCCCGCAGACCGCAGACCCTTCTTCCTCCACAGTAACTCCAGAGCCTCCCAAGCCCTCAGATGCCTTCCCCAGGCTCCCATCTGCCCATGAAACCCTTTTCCTATCCTTGCTTGCCCTTCCCCAACCCTGACCCCTGCTGCCCCCCCAGATCCCCTTCAGCTCTCAGATTCTCGCAGCCCTGACCTTCCGGCAGGGAGCCCCGCCCACTTTTTTCATTCCAACACCGGCCTTCCTATCCGGCCCCACTGAAGTCCCCTTCCCATCTAAACTGCCTCCACCATGACTACCCCCCACCCCCGCTCTGACTTTCTTCTTTATTACCCCCAGAGGTGCAGTCCTTCACCTCCTCCTGCCTCATGAGACCCCCCAGCTGACCCCCGCCCAGGAGCTGAGCCCTCAGCCCACCGATGCCCTCGCTGACCTCACGCTTTCGGGTGGAGCTGGGCTCCGTGCAAGATCCAGATGCCCAGGTGGGCCGTCTGCACCGCCTGGCTGTGGCCGGGGGCCCAAGCTGGAGTCTGGGCAGGCTTCTGCGGAGAGGTGAGGGCCTGGCTGCTGGGACGCCAGCAGGGCAGAACCAAGGGGCAGTGTGGAGGGTGCAGCTTCAGTTGGCCGGTCAGAGATTGTGTACCCGGTACCTCTGCACCAGGCGCAGTGGTCCCAGATGGAGATTTAAGAGTGAATCTAGCCGGGCGTGGTGGCGCACGCTTGTAATCCCAGTACTTGAGAGACTGAGACCGGAGGATCCGGGTTCCCGGCCAGCCTCAGCTACTTAGTGAGGACCTCTGCAACTTAGTGGAACCCTGTTTCAAAATAAAGAATAAAAAATAGGACTGGGAGTATAGCTCGGAGGTAGAATTCCTCTGGGTTCAATCCCCAGTACCGCAAAAAAAAAAAAAAAAAAAAAGTGAATCTATACTGGACATGGTGGCACACGCTTGTAATTTCAGTACGTGGGAGGCTGAGACAGGAAGATGGCAGGTTCCAGGTCAGCCTCAGCAAATTTAGTGAGGCCCTCTACAATTTAGTGAGACCCTATTTCAAAATAAAAAATAAGGCCAGGCATGGTGGAGGAAGTTGTAATCCCAGTACTTGGGAGGCTGAGACAGGAGGATTGCAGGTTCCCAGCCAGCCTCAGCTATGTAGTGAGGCCCTCCATAATTTAGTGAGATCCTGTTTCAAACTAAAAAATAAAATAGGGCTGGGAGTGTAGCTTGGAAGTAGAATGTCCCTGAGTTCAATCCACAGTATAGATAGATAGATAGATAGATAGATAGATAGATAGATAGATAGATAGGGCTGGGATTTAACGCAGAGGTAGAATGCTCCTGATCCCCAGTACCACAAAAAAAAAAAAGTAAGTCTAACCTGGATCATTGGGAATGAAATGTAGTAGAGGTTAGAGGTGTAAGAGGAATAAGGATGAGATACACTGGACAAGATAGCTTTTCAGGTAGTGATACTTAAGTCCTGCAGAAAAAGAGCTAGTCTTGTAAAAAACAAAAACAAAAACAAAAACAAAAAACTAGGAGAAGAGAAGAGACTCTTGGAGTTGTGCAGAGGCCCTTAAGTCAAAATGAACTGTGCATGTGTGTGAGTAGCTGCAGAACTCCGAGAGAGGACTGAGGTTGTAAAGGGCCTGAGAGGTGTATGGATTTTGTTTCTTCTGTATGATGGGAAACCATTGGAATTGTAATCAGGAAGTTAACATCACAATGAACATTTACAATTTCCATTTTCATTGATTTTTTAAGTTAATTCCATATTTGGCTTAACTTTCTGAGCTTGACTGTGGATTCTTGTAGTTTTGTTGTTGTTTTCTGAAGATGGTGAAGATTTTACCTCAGCCTTTCCATATTTAGACTGGGGATTAAACCCAAGGTCATACAAGCTATAGCCCAAACCCTATTTTTTATTTTGAATCAGGGTCTCGATAAGTTGCTGATGGCCTCACCAAGAAGCTGAGGCTGGCTGCAAACCCCTGATCCTCCTGTCTCAGCCTCCCAGGTACTGGGATTACAAGTGTGTGTCCCCACACCTGATTTCTAATTTCTTTCTTTCTTCTTCTTTTTTTTTTTTTTCTCTCTTCTTCTTCTCTTAAAGTATTGGCCAGAACTTCCTACTCTGTTGTTGTTGAACATCTTTTTCTTTGTTCTTGATATTAAAGTCTGTCTTTTTGCATTAAGTATCATGTTTACTATTGGATTTTGGCTTACAATTTTTACCAAGTAAGAGAGTTCCTATCTAAATAGTTTGAGGTTTCCACCCCCCTAATCATAAGTAGATTGTTTTTTGGTGGTAGTACTGGGGATTTGAACCCAGGGGCATTCTACCTCTGAGCTACACTCCCAGTCCTTTTTTTTTTTTTTTTAATTCTTTATTTGGAAACTGGGTCTCACTAAATTTCAGAGGGCCTCACTAAGGCTGGCCATGGACCTGTGGCCCCTGTCTCAGCCTTCCAAGTACCAAGTACTGGAATTACAAGCATGGGCCACAACGCCTGGCTTTTTTTTTTTTTTTTTTTTTTTTTTTTTTTTTTTTTTGCGGTATTGGGGGTTGAACCCAGGAGTATTTTACCTCCAAGCTACACCCCCAGTCCTATTTTTTATTCTTTATTTTGAAACGGTCTCACTAAGTTGCAGAGAGCCTCACTAAGTAACTGAGGCTGATTGCGAACCCCAGATCCTCCTGTCTCAGCCTCCCAAGTACTGGGATTACAAGCATGCACCACCAGCCTGGCTCCCAGCCTGATTTTATTTCTTATTTGGAAGCAGGGTTTCATTAGGTTTCTGAGGGTTGCTGAGGGCCTCACTAAGTTGTCAAGGCTGGCTTTGTTTTGTTTTTTTTGTTGTTGTTGTTTTTGCATACTGGGGATTGAACCCAGGGGCATTCTACCTCCGAGCTAAACCCCCAGTCCTATTTTTTATTCTTTATTTTTGAAACAAGGTCTCAAGTCATGGAGGACCTCACTAAGTAATTGAGGCTGGCTTTGATCTGGCAATCCTCCTGTCTCAGCCTTCCAAGTATTGGTATTACAAGTGTGTGCCACCATGCTTGGCTACATGTTAAATTTTAACAATTACTTTATCTGTATCTACTGAGTTAAACATGATATTTGGAGCAGAGCGTGGTGGCACACACTTGTAATCCCATTACTTGGGAGGCTGAGACAGGAGGGCTGCAGGTTCGAGGACAGCCTCAACACTTTAGTGAGGTTCTCAGTACCTTGCAAGACCCTGTTTCCAAATAAGAAATAAAATCAGTCTTGGGGTATAGCTCGAGGTAGAATGCCTCTGGGTTCACTTCCTACTACCATACAAAAAAATATGATATTTGTCCTTTAATCTATGAATGTGTTTTATTACATTGGTTTTCCTATGTTGAATAATCCTTGCTTTCTAGGGGTAAATCAATTTTACTTTATTTAAAGTTTTTGCATGTATGATCATAAATGGAATCACTAATATAATTTTATGTTTTGGTTCTGGAAACTTTCATCCTGTTTTGGAATTAAGGTTGGATTGACCTCATAAAATGAGCCTTACTCTCCTTTTCTATTTTTCTTGTTTTGGAACAACTTGTATAAGATTATCTAGTCCTCGCATGATTTGTGTTTTAGGAAGATACCTTTGTGTTGCAAGATTAGTGTGGAAAACCAGTCAAGATACCATTGCAAAAGATGGTGAACTGCAAAGTAAAATGTGATGCTGAGAGTGTGATATTTAGAGGTTCTAGAAGGTCCACATTTGGAAGGATTCTGTGGCAGTGATCAAGCTGGATTGGACCAAGTGCATGATTGGTTAACAATGTCTGTCAAGGACATGGGAGTGCAAGAATACCATGCATTTGCCCTCCCTGGAATAGGGGCTGGAGAAAGAGGAGCCTGGTGAAAGCAGAGATACAGGGCTTGGGCAGAGGGTGAGTGGCTAGTGGGGAGGGGGGCTCAGCAGGTGATTAGGGGGGCAGGGAGCTGGCACAGGCATGGAAGTGGTGGTGCAGAGGAAATTGCTGTCTGGATTTAGTCCTTAGATGAAGTGTCCAAAAATAAGTGAGAAGCTGGGTGTGGTGGTTCACACATGTAATCCCAGTACTTGAAAGGCTGAGACAGAAGGATCACAGTTTTGGGATCTGCCCAAGCAATTAAGCAAGGCTTTCCACAAGTTAGTGAGATCCTGTTTCAAAATAAAATAAAATAGGAAAAAGGGTGTAGCTCAGAGGTAGAATGCCCCTGGGTTCAGTACTCAGTCACACACACACACACACACACACACACACACACACACACACAGAATTTGTTTTTCTTGAATATTTGGAGGCTGGCCACATGGGACCTGCATATACAACACTGAGACAGAGCTTTGTGGCAGCTGCTTGTCCCAGACAGTGGGACAGTGCGTGAGGCTCCATGAAGTACCCTTCCTCCTGGCCCCTATTCCATTTTGACACCTCTGGGATGGGGGATGGATGTTTGCATGGCAGGCAGATGTCACACCTTGTCCTAACTCTTAAGGATCTTTAGTGCACTGCAGCTGAAGGGTGGGGGTTCCGGGACCTCCTTGACCACGGGGCACCCGGTCAAGGAGGGACCATGGAGGCTGGGAATTGCAAGAGTGTTTGCCTAGTAGCCCCCAGGATGATGGGGCAGGCACAGTCCTAAGCCTCACTGTCCCTCAGTTGTCCATGTAGATGGTGAAAACTCTGCTGGGCAGACGGGGCTCTTCCTCGCAGCGCTGCTGGGCCATAGCTCTGCTGTGCGGCTCCTGCTGGCCTTTGGCGCCAACCCCAACCAGTGAGTGGACAGGCTGATGCCCCTGTACTCCCAGGACCCTGAGCCTGAAAACCAGGGCTTTCCTCCCCAGAGTTCTCTCCCCCTCAGGACTCCATCCCTCTGTGACCCTCTGTTCTCTGGACTAACCCCTTCTCATCCCCCAATGACTACTCCCATTCTCCTGGTGCCTCCTGTGCTCACAATGGTCCTGTCATACCCCGAAAGAGCCCATTGCGTCCTCTAGGGCCCCCATCCTCATACCCACCTCCCTTGTTCACAGTGACTCCTCCATGCCCCAGTGCCTTCATCCTGCCACTTTTTGTCCCTGTTGCATCCGTCTCCTAACCATTCCCACCTTTTTTTTTTTTTTTTTTTTTTTTTGCCCTAGCCGCTGCCTCGATGGCAGCACACCAGTACATGCTGGAGCCTTTTCAGGCTGCAGCCTAGTGATGCTGCATCTGCTGCAGGCAGGGGGTGACCTACGTCTGCATGACCAGCAAGGTCGCACACCGCAAGACTGGGCTGAGCAGGGTGGTGCCAAGCAGAGCAGGGAGGTGAGCAGTGGCTGGATACAGGTGGGGGTGTCAGGGCTGGCACCCATGCCCAGCCTCACCCATGTGCCCCCCTGCAGGTGCTGGAGCTGTTGCAGCTGTGCCGTGCCCACATGTCAGCACTAGTACATGGCGGTGAGTTGGCACCCACTGCATCCTTGGGCTGGTTGCATGCCAGCTCTAGGCACAGCCTGTGTGGTTCCCTGTCCTCTCTGCGGCTGGTACAGGCAGACAGGTAATGGTCCACACCCTGGAGCCACCCCATCCACCATGCCCAGCTACCCCAGACTTACCCTCAGCCTGCCCTTTACTGCAGGGCACTGAGACCAGAGCAGATCAGGAGATCTCAGATGCCAGCCTTGGGGTTTGGCCAGGTAGGTGGGAGGGGCTGGGAGAACAGGGAGCACCCCTGTCCTCTTCATGCCTCATGGTCCTGTTTTCCATCCCCAGCTGAGCAACAGGCAGCCACTGGGACTGGTAACGGGCATACCCCTGGTGGACCCCAAGGAGCTGCTGCCAGCCCAAGGCGAGCCTGACCGTACCTACGAGAACAGCTCCCACACACTCATGGCCAAGTGAGACCCCTCCCCCTGGACCCTTGTAGAGGCTCCTGCCTCCTGCTCCCCTCACAAGGAAATCCTGCTCCCACATCTCAGACCTGCCCTCTTTCCCAGCCTCCTGTGGAGGGGCCACCCTGTGACTGTGCGGCAGCTAAAGACCCCTGGAACTACCCCTGATGTGCTGTTGGCTGACCTTCAGCACTGCAGGTATCCTGCCCAGCCTCCCCGCACAGCCTGCCCTCCCCACTTGAACATTTCATAAAGCAAAGACCAGGGATTATGGCAATAGCCCTGGTTACAATTAGTCTTCACTCCTGGGCCATCACCAGGCATGGAGCCCTCCAGCTGGAGTGATCTCCCTTCCCACTGGAAAGTAGGAACCCAGTTCTGTGGGCTGGGTCCTATAGGCCCCAGAGGAGATGGTAGGGAGGGTGCAGTGCATAGGGTTTGGGCTCCGTGCTGGCTCCACCACTGAAGGGCTGTGTGATCAGGGACTCAGTTTTTCTTCTGCTTGGTGGCTGGTGCAGATTGTTTGTCCCTGGCTCATGGTAGACAGTCTGTGCTCAGGAGTTGCCCCCACCCCACACGGTCAGGGCCTATGTGTGAGTGGCCTGCTCTCTTCCTGCCCAGCACCCTGCACCACCCCAACCTGCTGCTGCTGATGGCACTGAGCCCCTCGGCAGACCTGTCAGAGCTGCGCCTCCTCTTTGAGCCCGTGTGGCTGGGCTCTCTGCACGTGGTACTGCACCCACTGAGACTGAGTGAGGAGGGGCCCCGAACTGTGCCAGGTCTGCTGCCCAGCCACCTGCTGCTGCAGGTATTGGAGGCCCTGCTCTTCCTGCAGGCCCGCTGGCAGGCCCATGGCGGCCTCAGCTCCCATGCCGTGCAGCTGGTGCGGCCAGGCCTGGCTAAGGTGGGCAACCTGGAGCACGGGCGCCCATTGCACCGGTGCTGGCTACGGCCCAGGTGAGCACTTGCCCCACCTGCCTGCACCATGTCCCCTCCAGCAACCTCTAGCTCACCAGGCCCCTTGGGCTCCACAGGCCGCAGCAGAGCTACCCCTGGAGAAGCCCCGGGCTGCTGCCACCCCCCGAACTGTACCCATGGCTGCCACTTGAGTTGATCCACGGTGACGTGCCTGCCACCACCTCAGACCTCTATAGCTTCTGCATCCTGGCTCAGGAGGTCTTCACTGGTCAGTGAGTGACCCTGTGTCCTGCTCCACTGAGGCACCCCACCTCTTTGGGTCCCCTGACTGTGCTTCCTCATAGGAAAGCTGCCCTGGGATGGGAGAGAGGGGTCCGAGGTGAAGGCTAAGCTGGAGGCAGGGGAGAGCCCAGCCCTGGATCCCATGGTGCCAGCCCCGTACCAGGCCCTGGTTCAGGCTGGGCTGGGCCTAGGGCCTGATGACCGCCGGAGCAGCTTGCAGAGTACCCGATACCTGCTGCGAGAGGCCATAGCCCAGGTACAGGAAGGACGGCAGGGATGAGTAGCCATGGACCCCTAGGCAGGGCCTGTGTCCCCACACCCCACCTCCTTTCCATAGGACTCAGCTCCTGAGGTCAGTTCCCCAGTGGAGTGGACCACACTGTTTCCTGTATTCCAGGGTTCCCCACCAGGTTAGGGGGCAAGGAAGGGTGATGGTCGGGGCTAGCCATGCTGCGCTTCCCCGTTCCAACAACTGCTTTGTCTCCCCAGAGAAGCTGTACTATGAGGTAGTTTCTGGAGTGAAGACTACACCCAGGCCTGTGCCCCCAGGCCCCATCCCATCCCAGGTAGGATCCAGGGGAGGAATGTGGGGGCCCAAGGGAGGTGTGGGGCACCCAGGCAACCCATGCCAGCTCTGTCATTGTTCTCTACAGGCCCTGGAGACTCCTGAGGTCACAGGCCACAGTAGGGTCCAGAGAGGCGCAGCCTGGGACTCAGGCAGCAGCTTGACTCTAGGCAGCAGCCCCAGTCCCAGCCACAGCCACAGCCCCACAGCCAGGGTCAGCCTGCACTGCTGCCTGGAGCCTAGCTCAACAGTATGGATACCCCCACCCCACCTTGTAGTCTCCTGGCTCCCTCTCCTCTGACCAGTGACCCCCCAGGGACTCTCATCAACTGTCCTCTCACTGATGTGTGAGCCCTGACCAACCCTGCTTCCCCCAGGGCCCTGCCCTACACTCCAGCCTTCAGGAATCGGCCTCCCTGCTGGGGACCCCGAGCTCTGTGGAGCAGTTTGAGAGGAAGTTCTCAGTCAAGATCCAAGCCCTGCAGGGGCTGCTGCGGCACTCACACAGGGCTGCCCCGCTGGACCCCCAGCCCTGTGAGCCCACCCCTGCCTGCTGACCCACAGGGAGGCTTCCCACACCCTGGGAGGCTGCTGGCAGGGAAGGCCACAAGGGCAAGCAAAGCTGAGGACCCTGAGCCCATACCTACCCCATCCCATTCTCCCAAAGCCCACTGGAGCTTCACAGCCACCCAGTGGCAGCTGAAGCCTTTTTCTCTTGCAGGCACCCAGCACTGAGCTGATCGGAGGAGGTCTCTTCTCCAGCCTGCAGAAGTGAGAAATGGGGCTCTGGTGTGGGGGGGGGCCCAGGTGCCACTCCCTCATCCCTGAGGTAACTGTAGGTCTACCCCTGCCCCACTGCTTCCCAGGATGGATCTGCTGGAGGAGATCATGACAGAGCTGCAAAGTGGATGCCAACTTGGAGGCAAGCCCAGCCTTGGCCCCACTTCTGGCACAGATGGCTAGGGTGCCCATGACCCCTCACTGCAGATATCAGTCCCCAGAGCCTTCCAGAAGGGACTGATTCCCCAATCAGTGCCTGCCATAAAGGAAAGAAAATGGTAAAGCAACTCATCTGTCTGTTTTTTCATTCACTGACAACAGCAGCCACATTTTCACCATTTTTATTCATTAATTTTGTCAAATGGTTTAGTGGGGCACGTGGGGGAAGATGGGCAGGAGCTGTCCCCCTACCCCCTGGGCATGGGTCAGGACAGGCTGGGGCTCCTGGAGGAAGAGTGAGGACAGCGTGTCAGCCTAGTCCTCCCTCAGATTTGTGCAAGGGTCCCAGGAGGGAGGAGAGTGAGGAGATGGGGATACCCTTCAGCCCAGAGTGGAGACACTATGATTTTAGGTTAGAAACCAACATCAGAAGCAAGTTACAAAGTTAGAAACCTGGGGTAGGGGTCAGAAGCTCAAGAAAATACAAAACAAGAAATTGGGTTAGGCCTAGAGCCAGTGAAGGGGAAGGGAAAGGAGGAAGGTCCTTCTCAGCTCCAGCTCAGCAATAGCTTCGGGTCTGGCCCTCAGAATGGAGGGACCAGCTTGGAGTGGGGTAAGGGGGTGGGGGACCAGCCCCCTCCCCTCTTTGTCCCCCATTTCTGTACAAAGAGCCTCGGTGGTGCTCACCCCCCCTCCCATAGGCTGGTGGGGCTGCCCTGTAGAGCAGAAGAGGCTCAGGAGGGCCCCAGGGTCCAGGTACCCTATGAGGGGCACGGGGACCCCAGGGTGCCCGCTGCTTCTGGGGAAGGCGGGGGGCAGGGAGGCCTGGATCTGATTGACTTCGGGGGTGGGCAGGAGGGGAAGAAGAGCAGGAAGAGGCAGGTGAGGGACCCCTGGGCCCTAGGGCTAAGTTGACATAGAGGGGCTCAGGCTGGGTGGGGCGTCGGGCAGAGTGCTGTGGGGCTGAGTAGCCAAGATGGTCAAGGGGAAGGCAGGAAGGGGGTGGTGGGTAGCTGACGAGGAAGTCGGGGGACCTGTGGAGTGGTGGCGATTGGCCAAGCATGCCATATGAGGCATTGAGCCTATCAGGGGGCATAGAGCGAAAGGGACTCCAAGACTGGGTGGGGCCAGAGTAGGGAGACCCCTCACCTGCCCCAATCTCATAGTACAGGTTCTCTCCCCTGTCAAGTGGTGCAGGGGGGCCCAGGGAATTCCTCCAGACTGGGGTTGGGGAGCTGGGTTGGAAGGATGGGGGACCAAGAGGGTACAAGCCTGGTTTGGGGATCCCAAGAAAGGGTGGCAGGCACTCCCGGGGGGCTGGGGAAAAGAAGCCAGGGGTGGGAACCTGTGAGGGGACAGAACATGGGGACTGTGCTGCCATCTCTGGGGTATCCCTGCACCCCCCACTTGCCCTGAGCTGGGCACTGACCTGGGCAGGGCCTCTGAGTCCCCTCCTTGAGGTCCCCATAGGCCGCTGGCTCCTTATCAGGCTCCCATCACTTTGTTGCCGTGGTAGGTAGGGTGGGGGTCCCGGGGCCCAGGCACCCAGGCAGGCTAGAGAGTGAGGGGGTGGCCCACTCCCTGAGGCCCCCACAGGCTCCCCACCCACCTCCAGGGACAGTGAGCGGCGGAAAGGGGAGCAGGGAGCAGGTAGAGTGCCCCCTTGCTCCTGTTGGCTCTGTTGCTCGGCCACCTGCTGAGCCCGCTCAGCCAGGGCCAGGGCCATGAGACGTGCTGGGTTCTTGGGAGGTGGGGGTGGGGCCCCCCCAGGGCGCAGGAGGGATAGAGGTGGGGGCAGCAATGGTGAATCCATACCAGGACCTATATAGAAAGGAATGGGAAGGGGTCAGCTGGGTCCTGGGCATCCTCAGAGTTGAGAGTGTGGGGTGGGCTGAATAGGACTCACCATGCTGGCCCTGAGTTCCAGGTGGTGCCAACTTGCTGCTGATCTCCTGTTGGCAGGTGTCACTCAGCTGGGCCTCAGTTCCACGCAGCAGCAGGGGGATGATATGGGGGCGCAGCCCTGGGGCAGGGCTGAGAGCTGGTTTGGGGGTGGTTGAGGCAGGGGTGCCCCCAGCCCCCAGCAGTTCTAGGACAGCAGGTGGCACTGATACAGCCAGGGGCTCTGAGATGTCCAGGGCAGTGGGCGAAACAGGGCTTGTAGGCCCATGTGGCGAGAGGGCCTGGGGGGTTGCCCGAGGTGGGAAAGCAGAGGCGGGGGCTGGGGGTGCTGGGCTGGCAGGAGGCGCTGGGTCCCCTGGGGTGGGGCTGCTGCAGCGAAATGTAAGGGGATCAAAGTCAAGCCCCCGGAGTCCCTCCAGGCAGCGGGGTGGGCTGAAGTCTAGTTCATCACCATCATCTAGCCAAGCTGAGGTGCGATGTGAGGGGGACCCAGAAAGTGGCCCCAGGCCAGCTGCTGAGGACTCAGAGGAAGAAGAGGAGGACGTGGAGGAGGAGGAAGAAGAAGAAGAGGATGAGGACAGGCTCTCACAGGAGCCAGCAGGTGCTGGGCCCACAGGGAAAGCATCGCTGCTAGAGTGGGGTCGCCTTAGCCTGTGTAGCCTCTGGAGGCCTGGAAGAGGGAGTATGGAGAGTAGTTAGAGGTCAGGGGTCAGAACTTTACATACTCATACATCATTGAGAATGGGACACAGCTCAATAGAAAGGTGGGGAAATAACACTAAGAAGCACTTCCCAGGAAGTTGGTCAGGCAAGACCATGAAAAAGAACCATTCTAGACCCAAAGCAAAGATGGAGTCTGATAAGCCCATGGGCTGTGTGAGCAAAAGACCAACAGGATCTCACATATGGCTGCTGGATGTCCAGATGGAACAACCCTTCTTGGAAAGCAATGGGCCTTGTCCTGTGAGTTGAATGTGTGCACACCCTACAGGACAGCACCTCCATTCCTGGAATGTGGCAATCGATGGCAAGGATTGCTCATAAGAGCCCCCAGTACAGTGGGAGTGGCTACACTCAGAGACATGGATGGTAGCTTGTACCTCCTTTGTTATCATGTTCCATAAATAGTTTCAGAAGCAACTAGAGCAATATGTTATTTACTTATATACTGTGTATGATAAAAGCTTTTAGAGTAAGGAAATGATGATCATTAAATTTAGAAGATGCCTCTAGGGGGGAAGAGGAAGAGCTCTCAGATAAGGTATTAAGGGCTTTCTGGCTGTGCCTAAGGAGTTTTTAGGTGTTCATAATATTACTTAAATTTTTTTCAAAGGGAACAAATAAAGAAGACTGTTTTAAAGGGCCCTGTGTGAACCAATGAGTACAGTGTGTAGTGGACTTTATCCACCTCATTATACCTACAGTCCAGGTTTTAAAATTTTAAATCCCCCAGACCCTTTAAATCTGAAATACAACATTTGGAGGCAAAACTAGGGCCCCAGTTCCTCCCAGCTCCACTTGGGCACATGTAGGGCCCACCCTGTGCTCACCAGCCCCGCTGGCCTGCGATGATAGAGACTCCTCACTTTTGGCAGATCTCAGTGTGACTGTGTCGGGTCGGGTGCCTAAGAGGAGAGGTAGGAGAAGTAGGAGGGCCCACCACAGACCATACCCTCACCATACCAATGGCAAAGCTTCTGACCTGAAGGTTGTGGTGGGGCTCGGGTGCCCCCCAGCCAAGGCAGGGGCTTCTTTCGGGGGATGCTGGGGCCCCGGCCCAAAGCAAAGAATGTCTTCCAACTGCTACCCCCTGGCTTCCTCTGTTTCACTCCTCTCTCCCTTTTCTTCCTGGAGTTTGGGTGAGAAGCAGAAGGCAGTCTGAGTAACCAGGGCCTCCAGGCTGCCTCCCTCCTTCCCCAGCATCCCACTCACCTGTCCACAGGTGAGGCTGGGGCCTTGGAAGTTGTGGGCTCAGTGGGTGTTCCCAGCCGACCCTGGGTACGAGCCTGGGCTTCCTCCAGTGTCAGCAGGCGAGTAGAAGGGCTACTACCCGCAAGGGACTTGGGTCTGGGGAGGAGGCAGCGGCCTGGGGAGTTTGGAAAGGGAGCAGCTGTCAGCTCTGGGGCTGTTTGAGGCCACAGGCAAAGCCAAGCGCCACAGCCCAAGCCTCGGCCCCACAGCGTGCCCACCCGGGCTGGCAAGGCAGGGGGCCAGGGTGGATCAGGAGGGAATGGGCGGGTAGCAGGCAGGTGAGGAGGAAGGGTGAGGCAGAACGAGCCGATGAGGAGGCAGCTCCCAGCAGCCAGTGAGGGCAGCGGCTCTGGTCAGTTACCTCGGGCCAGAGGGCCCTCCGACGAGCTGAATCCTGACTGGGCTGGGGTCCGGGGCAGGGCAGGGAGTCTGGGCAGGGCCAGGGTAGGGTCAAGTCTGGGGACCTCCCACCTCCTCCCAGGTGAACCCATGGCCCCAAACACCCCCAGGACCTATAAGGGGTGAAGGAAGAACGGCGTCCTGGCCAAGAAGTGGGGATCTTGAGCGTAGGAGCTGAAATGAGAAGGAGGGGGGCGGGGGAGGGATGGGCCGGGGCGGGGTCCTCAAGGAGCTGGGAGGGAGGTCCAGCTTCAATGGGGTAGGGACAGGGCTGGGAGCCCATCTGCCCTCCCACTGCAGCACTGATATTGAGGAGACAGTGGCCAGGACATCAGGGAGTGGGACAAGCATACCTGCAGGGTCAAGGCCTGCAGAGGTGAAGGTGTCACTGAACAGGACCTCCACATGGGTGAGCAGGAATTCCACTACCACCGACTGCACCCGAACCTCCCGGAAGGCTGCTGCCCCGCCCAGTCCCACTGACTCCAGCTCCATGGACCTGGAATGGATAAGGGAGGAAGCAAGGTACCTTGAGCCTGGGTTGGCAAGTTCTGGGTGGGCAATGCTGGGTACCAATGGAAGCACTGACTATCTCAATTCAACACCTCTGACCCTGAACTAAGCACATCTGGAACTGGGTTCTCGATCTCCCCCAAACCTCTCCCTCCCTACTTCCCCCATTTCAGTCAATGTAGTTTTAGTGGGTCAGGCCAAACACCAGGATTATCCTTGACACCTTTTTCCTCCACACCCACATTCAACCTGTCAGTAAACCATGCCAGTTCCACCTATAAAATTATCCAGAATCTAACTCTTCTTCCCCTCTACTGCCCCCATCTTGGCTGCTATAGTTTGGATCTTGGATGTCCCCCAAAGCCCTGTGTATTAAAGGTTTGGTTGCCAGGGTGGTCCTATTGGGAGATGGTGAAACCTTTAAGAAGTGGGGCTTAGTGGGAGATATTTAGGTCATTGGAAGCATGACCTTGAAGGGGAATGTAGGACGCTGGTCCCTCCTCTCTTTTTTGTGTCCTGGCCATGAGGTGAGCAGGGTTTTTTTTGTTTTTGTGATACTGGGGGTTGAACCTAGAGGCATTCTACCTCCAAGCTATACCCCCAGACCTATTCATTCTTTATTTTGAAACAGGGCCTAAGTTGCTGAGGCTGGCTGTGAATCTGCGACCCTCTGGTCTCAGCTTCACAAGTACTGGGATTACAAGCGTGCACCACCACACCCAGCTTTGAGGTGAGCAGTTTTACTTCATCTTGTGCTCTTGCCATGATGTGCTGCCTTGCCTGAACTGAACCCTCTAAAACTGTGAGCCAAAATAAACCTTTTTCTTTAATAAGTTAATGATATCAGTTATTAAGTGATGGAAAGCTAACATATTAGGCCAGTCTCCATTTCCTTCCACATGATGTCATAGCAGCCTCCTCCCTGGACTCCTGCTCTTGTCCCTGCAGTCAGAGGGAGCCTGTGAACACCCAAAGCAGATCAGGGCCCTCCCCACACAGAACACTGTATTCCCTGCACCTCACTAGTACCCTCAGGTCACCCCTCTATTTGGTCCCCTATCACCTTCCCTCAACTCTTCACCCATTCATTGCCACACTGGCATCCCCGCTGTTCCTCCATCATACCAGGGCACTACCCCAGACTCCTATTTGCACTCACTGCCCCCCACACACCTGGTGTGCTTTCCTAGATATCCACATAGGTCCTTCCTTCTTGATTCAAATGTTATATTCTCAATGGAGTCTTCCTCATCCACCTCATTTAAAATTGTAGACCTCCTTCTCTGTACCTTTGGTCTTTCTTTTCCATTTCTTATCTTTTCCTATACTTACGTATACCATCTGATGTACCACCTATTATACTTATTTATGTATGTTTCCCTAAAAGAATGTGAATTCCTCCAGGATAATCTTGCCTGTCTTGGTCAGCATCAAATCTGCCATGGCTCACCCACCTGCTGGCCTTCCCTGCCATTATTTCTAAAAACTGTCATGACCCAGTACACCTCTGTTCCCTGCTTTGTATCTTCCTTCTTGGCATCTTGGCATCAGACATTATTCTGTTTTTCTTGTTAATGGTTCTTTGTCCATTTCCTCCATGAGGACAGGGCCTTGCTCACT
The DNA here is from genome assembly GCA_004027655.1 of Graphiurus murinus. Classification (NCBI taxonomy): domain Eukaryota; kingdom Metazoa; phylum Chordata; class Mammalia; order Rodentia; family Gliridae; genus Graphiurus; species Graphiurus murinus. The sequence continues at coordinate 8,726 of PVLC010020749.1, read as the reverse complement.
ACTGTGTCCCCAGTGCTGAGATCAGGCACTAGTACATGGGAGGTACTTGAAAATAAGTATTAAATGAATAAACGAGGCTGGGTGTATGGTGGTGTATGCCTGTAATCCCAGTACTTGGGAGGCTGAGACAGGAGGACCATAGGTTCAAGGCCAGCTTCAGCAACTTAACAAGATGCTATTTCAAAATAAAAAATAAAAAAGGGCTGGGGGTGTAGCTTGGAAGTAGAATGCCCTTGGGATCAACCCCCAAAACCAAAAAAAAAAAAAAAAGAACAAAAGTTGGGCAGATGCACAGGTTGGTTGAGGGAGATAAGCAGGCAGGCTGGTGAGCCTCTAGCTTAGCTTACCGTAGCAGGTTGGGTGCCCAGACAATGGCTAAGTTGCGGGCATGCATGCTGGTATTGGCACTGTGTCGGGCCATGCGGGCCAAGTGCCTCAGCAGGTACTCCAGGGTCCTGGGGGCAGGAGGAGAGGGAGTGCTGAGCCTTGGCACTCTTGGAACCCCATTGCAGCCCTTCCCTGCCCCCCCCCTGGGTTACCTGTAGTGTGGTGGGGGCAGTTGCTGGATGACATCGTGGACTCGCACCAGGCGCTCCTCCTCCCCAGGCACTGACATGGCTTCCTAGATTGTGGACAGGCATGATAGGGCTGGGCCAGATGAATCCCAGCACCCTCCAACCTTGCCAGTTCTCTTACTCACACTGAACTTCCCATACAGCTGGTAGGTGAGCAAAGGATTTGGCAGTTCTCGGAAATAGAGCTTGCAGAGGGAGGACACACTGTGGATATCCTGCAGGAAGGCGGGGCCGGACAGTTCAGGGATCCTCTCACTGTCAAACTCATGCCTAAGACCATCAAGTCAGGAAGAGAAAGGTCAGACTGGCTCATCTGGCTATGTTCCCCTACTCCAGCACCCTCCAACATAAAATTCCCACATTTGGATGTAACCTCCTTCTCTAGGCCCTATCCTGGGCTATCCAGAGGGAAAAGCTTACCAAACCCCCAACTACCCTGTATGGCAAAGACCAGGGAGCCTCATTTTATAGAGGAGGATACAGAGGCTCCAGTGGATGATGCCTTTGCCTGTAGCTACCCAAGGCTGACTTCAGAATGTGACCATACTCCTACCATGAAGTCATGTCATTCTCCTAGCTTTAAGCAGTAACTGGAAAACAGATAAGATCCCAGTATCCTCATGCTCATCATCCCCCAGTGGGGCCCCACTGCTCACAGGTAATACTCCTGCTCACAATAGCTTTATTCCTGGTCTCACTGCTCCTCCAGCCTTGTGCTCTCACCTCAAGACCTCTGTCAGCCCTTGTTTTTTGTTGTTTTATGGTAGGTCAAACCTGAGGCTAATCTACCACTGAGTTACAACTCCACCCCCACCCCCCCACCCCCCCACCCCCTTTTGAGATAGTTCTCACTAAGTTGCTCAGGCTGGCCTTGAACTTACAATCCTCCTGAGTAGCTGGGATTGCAGGAATGCCACTGTGCCCAGCCAGCCCCTTGCTCTTCCTCGTTCCTTCCCACCTGTGCACTGTCCCTCCTTGGCTCAGAACCCTCCTATGGCTCTCCCTCATTCTGAGTAAAAGCCCAAATCCAACAGTTAAAAAGGCACTGCACAAGCCGGGCGTGGTGGCGCACGCTTGTAATCCCAGCATTCGGGAGGCTGAGACCGGAGGATCAGGGTTCGAGGCCAGCCTCAGCTACCTAGTGAGGCACTCCACAACTTAGTGAGACTCGGTTTCAAAATAAAGAATAAAAAATAGGGCTGGGGGTATAGCTCGGAGGTAGAATGCCCCTGAGTTCAATCCCAAGTACCGCAAAAAAAAAAAAAAAAAAAAAAGGCACTGCACACACTGCCCCAGTGATTCTCCACATCACTGCTGGCTGCTTTCCCCATCACATGGGCTCCACTGTGAATGCTTTCTCCAGGAGGGCTGCATGGCCTGCTTCCTCACTGCCCCCACAGCTCTTCCTCATGAGGCCTCTCTACCCATGCTACTTAAAACTGCAATGCTCCTTCCTGGCTTAGGACTATTATCTTCCTTACTGCAATTGATTTTTCTTTTCTTTTCTTTTCTTTTCTTTTTGTGGCACTGGGGATTGAACTCAGGGGCATTCTACCTCCGAGATATACCCCCAGCCCTATTTTTTATTCTTTATTTTGAAACAGGGTCTCACTAAGTTGTGGAGTGCCTCACTAGGTAGCTGAGGCTGGCCGTGAACCTGGATCCTCTGGTCTCAGCCTCCCAAATGCTGGGATTACAAGTGTGCACCACCACGCCCGGCTTCCCAATTGATTTTTCTCCATAGCACTTGTCACCTTCTAGTGAACCATCATTTTCTTGTTTGTTTTTCTCTCTATCATGTGAGTCCCATGAGGGCAGGTGTTTCTGGTGTCTCATTCACTGCTGTGTCCTCAGTGGTAGAATGTTGCTTGATATTTGGCAGGTACTCAGTGAAGGTTGATCTCTCCACTTAGGATGCTAATTCTACTCTCAGTTTTCAGACCTTTGCTGGGGTGTCACCTCCTCGAGGAAGCCTTCCCTGACCTCGGCCTTGGCCCACTCCTGCTCTATGCCCTCATAAATCCCAAAAATGTTAATTTAGCACACAGCACAGGGCTGGAATAGAGAGATTGGTGAATGCTTGTAGGAGGAATGAGATGACAGAGCACCCTCACCGCAGCCTCTGGATGTTGGAGGAGACGCCTGAGAGCCGATAGATTCCATCCACCACCCCATGGGCCTCAATAAACTCGGAGCAGCAGCGCAGCACCTGGGGCACTGGGAGATAGTAGCAGGGTCAGGGCTGGGCTAGTCGCATCCTAGACAGGAGGGGTGGGATGGGGTGGGCAGGTGGGCTTGGCCTTACCTTCCTGGCCTGAGTTGCTGAGGTGCTCTCCAAGGTCACAGCCAAACACCCTCTGCCGCAGGATCCCCCGCTGTCGCAGTCGCTGCCGAGAAGGGCGGGAACGCATAAATGTGCGCAGGAGACCAGCCAGCTTCCCACGAGGCCTAGGTACAGCTGTGGGGACAAAGGCAGACCACCTAAGGTCAGCACAGTCATAGGCCTGGTGGGGTAGGGGGTAGAGATCTAACCTCTTGTTTCTAATACCTGAGGTCAGAGAGGAGATACCCTGGGGAGCTGGAATACCACACAGGGGACCATCAGCATCTGCGGGGTAGACAACAGGTAGAAAGGATGGATGGTGGGCAGAGGGTGCAAAAGGGCCTCCCACTCTGTCCACGACACTTACCTGCCTTTAGGCCTGGGCCTGGACGCTCTGTGAAGAGTTCCACACACTCACTGGGGAAGAAACCGACCTGAGGAAAGGTCAGGGTCAGTGGCTGGGCCACCCTAGTTGACATGGTGCCCTGGTCCCAGATGTCTACCCTAAGCCAGGCTCACCTGGAAGCCTCGCTTGCCCCGCCACCAGCTCCGATCTTCTGTGGGTGGCATGTCAATCACAGAGACGATGTCTCCCACCTGAGAATGGCCAGGTGTAAGGAAGGGATCAGAAGAGGCAGGGGAAGTGGGGAGTCCAGCTAGAGTCTGCTACCCCATAGCCTCACCTCAAAGGACAGCTCATCTGGTGCCTGGGCTGTATACCGTTTGACCACATGGGCGGCAGCCACGGCAGGGATATTGAGTGAGGCCTCCTCACTGAGGAGCAGTCTCCGGCCATGATTGTCCAGCTGAGATGGAGGTAAGATGTGGCAAAGACAAGTCAGAAGAAGGCATTAATACAGGCAGACAGGGTCCCTCCACACCCAGTGAGGCCACTGCCTATCCCCAACCTGAGAGCTTCAGCTACTCAGAGCTATTAGTCAATCATCTAAATTACTGTCCCCTCTAAAATGTCCCCTTCACCTCCTCAATATGACCCAGGACTCTTCTGCTCCCAAGACCATCCCAGCAAATTCATCTTCCATATTTACTACCTAAAAACCCTCTAGTTTAAGCCACTCTTAGCCAAGTGTTGAGTTACAGACCAATTAATTTCTAACTGGTATACCTTTAAATCTTCAGGCCCCCTCAGCCAAACATCTGTGTGCGTGCACACACACGCACATACACGCACGCTTCTTTCACAGGCAGGCGCCCACATAGGCATTAAAATACCAGTGCTTCCTTTGCTCCAGCTCCTTTCTTTTCTGTGCCCACACACACTCCCAAGATGGTTCTAGCACCTCAGACACTCCTCACTCACTTCTAATTCAAAGCCCCCCTGCCCAGGCCCACCTCCATCCAGGTGAGCACAGGCCCACAGTTGAGATTACTGTCCACCAGTCCTGACAAGGTCTCCAAGTATTGCAGCAGCAGTGGTACCAGCATCTAGGGGCAGGTTGTCAAGATGGACTCCTGTGAGCAGGTGCTGAGAGAGCCCACTACCCTCCCACACTGCCCTAGCTCATCTCTGGATAGCACTGAAATTCAACCTGGATGCATGGGTGTTGCTCAGCTCATAAGTACTGAAACATCATCATATCAATTGGTAAAAAGGTTGTGCCAAGCTCCAGAATGCAACTGATCTGGCTATGCTGACCATCCCATGGAACCTCTTGGATCTCCCCATGGTCCCCAAACCAAAGGGAGCCACTAGAACTCTGATATATTTCTAAGGCTTCTCCATTCTGATTGGTAAGGGCTCAGACTGTACAAATCTTTAAATATTTATCTATCCCCCTTGCCTTGATGGTTTCATACATGGCTGAGGCAAGAGCTGAGACAACAATAGGTTACCTGGGCAGCCCTGGCACCCTCTGGGGGTGGAGGGAGTTCTGGGAGACAGGAAAACCTCCGGTCAAATATGCACCGGTGAAGGTGGGCATCCAAGGAACGGAAGTCATCATAACTACGAAGAACTGGCCAAGAACGGCCCTGTGGGAGCAAAAGGGACATTGAGCTAAGGAGTATGGTGGCCAGTCCTTTAGGCTGGATGAGAGGTAGGGGTAGCCTCACCTGACAGGTCACCTGCACCCCAAACACCAGCTCATTCTCTCCAGAGAGGGTGGGGCCTTCACGCTCTGGAGACAGGAGGAGCTGCAAAGGGAAACAGAGGCCCAGTGAGGGCTTCCCTTTTGTCCCAGTCCTGACCTCTCTAGGCAGGCACTATCTAGGGATGGGTCTGTGTTCCTCTCCTAGACTTGCCCAACGATAGGGCCTAGGAATGTTTTGGTTAGAATACATGGCCTTGACAGAGAGCAAATATCTAAGAAAAATATTTTGTTGAATGAATAAGTCAAAGAACAAATGGATGAAAAAATGAGCAGCTCTCCCCATCTGCCCCAGCCCCTGCAACTCCTGCTACTGACTGCTCAGACAGGTGGAACAGCCAGTCACAGGGATAGGTTTCTAATATTGGTTCAAGGTTGGGTAGGGTCTCACCTTCTGACCTGGGTGCAAAGCCCCCATACCTGAATGTGGCCAAAGTCAACATTCTCATAGTGGAAATGGGCACAATCGGCCAGCCGGGGGAAGGGACCTCGAGGAGCAGAGAGCCTGGGAAATAGATGACACATCACCAGTTGCTCCCTCCTTGAGCCTCCCTCCATCCTAAGCTAAGCCTTTCCCTCCCTCACCCCTCACCTCTTCCCAGGCTTCCCCTTCACATTGGCCCCCCCAGTGGGGGGTAGGGGCTGCACTGAGCCTTCCCCTGGGCCATCCAAGCTGTCCGTGCTGCGGGCCTGTAGAGCAGAGAGGAGAATCAGAGGCTGCCAGAGATGGGAGCAAAGAGACAATGGTAGCATTGTTATTCCAGGCGCCTCTGGGCCTAGAGGCACGGGCTGCTCTACACAAGTCCTAAGTGTGGGGTAGAGGACAGGTCAGCAGGAGGTGAGGACTGAGCTGATGATAGGCCTGCTTCTTTGTGTGTGGTCTGGAGGGAAGGACTGAAAGAACAGAGACCAAGGGTGAGGCAGGCAACAGGAGAGAGAGAGAGAGTATGCTAGTCTCATTTCTCTCTGTTTAGCACTCTTCTGTAGCTCCTACAGTCACTTCCTGCCACTGGACAATCACAGCTTACATTTGTCAGTCTTCTGCTTCCAACCTCTCCTCTTCTGCTAGCTTCTTCAAAAGAGCCAGGATTTTTTCACAATACATAAATCTGGTCCTGTCTCTTCACAGATCCTGGACCTTCAATGGCTCTCTGCTATCTTCAAATGAGGTCAGAAGTCTCTGGACTGATATTTAAGCTTTCCTAAACTGATTTCTGTTTACCTCTCCAGTCCTATCTCTCCCCATTGCCCCCACTCTCAGAGCTCTTGAACTCCTAAGGGTCCAGAAAAAAGTACCATCTTCTAATTTCCTTCTATGTCTCTGCAAATGTTATTCTTTAGCCTGGAACTCTTGTTCCCACCTTGTAACTCTCCTCCTCACCCCTCTGGTCTCAACTCACATGTGTGCTCCTCCAGAAAGCCCTCTCAGACCTGTAAGGCTGTGTCAGGCATCTCTTCTGAACTCTCCATTCCCTAAGGTTCCCCCATTCCAAGCTCCACAACTCATCCTGAATTTGACCCATCACAGCCTTGCACACTCTGAGACACCACTATCTGGTGATGAACCCATCTCTCCCACTGGATTTTTATGTCTCTGGAAGTAGGGCCTCAGGCGAGACCACCAGGATGCCCAGCACAGGCGGGCACAGTCGCTACTCTTCACAAGGAACATTGTACTGGATTACTCTCTGGGTCCCCAAAGCCCACTGCCAGAATCTGATGAAGAAATTAACCAACTACCAGACAAGGATTCAGGGAATCACCAGATTGGGCTCCAGCTTCTCCCTCCTCCATGGCCCTGCAACCGGGAGTTAATCCCTGGATCTCACCCTCAGAGTCTGTCCCCCGCCAGCCCATGGAGCTCCCCAAGGCAGGATGGGCTCTGACTCTCTCTGTGCCTGGAGCATGGGGCCTGCACAGAAGAGGTCTCAGTGAATGCTCGTGAGGGAAGGAGCGACAGAATGAATGAGCAGGAGCAGTATGGTGGTGGTGGGAGAGGGAGATGGTGGAGGAGGGGAGCCGAGGACAAGGAAGATGGAGAGGACTCAACGATGGAGAAGAGGAATAGTGCGAGTGTGTTGGGTGGAGTAGGAAGGAGAGAGGCTGGAAAGGCTGGGGTGAAGGTTCAGACGAATGGGGTAGGGGGGTTGAGAGGGACTGGGTGGCATGAAAACGAGGGAGAAAGAAGAAAAGGGTCGGGCTGAGCATGGAGCCGGTGGGGGTGGGGCTCAGGAACGAGAAAGGGGCTGTTGGGAGGAGGAGGGGGCTAGACCGGGGAGGGTGAGGGTGGGGATGAGGATGCGGAGGAAGGCGTTGGGGTGGAGGCTGTTTCCTGGGAACATCAGCAGACCCCTGCGGGGGCCACTCGGTTAGCGCGAGTCCTTCCCTGGACCACTCCCTCCTCTCAAGCCTCGGTCCTCCGTCACTGTCACCCCTATTCAGGGCGCAGAAGGGAATGCGCGTTGAGGGGGCGGGGTCGAGGTAAGGGCTCGGACCCAGTACCGGGCCTGGGGACCGGAGGGACCGCGACGAAGGATGAGGGGCGGCGCAGGCCGAGAGCTCGGGCGGGGCCAGGGGCGGGGCGCGCAGGGCGGGGCCGCGCGCGGACAGACTGACACTCGGATGGACACACTGACGGCCGCGTGGGCCCCTCACCACCATGGTCGTGTAGCCTCCTCAGGTCCCGGTCGCGCTCGACCATTCGCCCGTAGTCCTCGTCGCCGCTGCCGCTGCCGCCGCCATGGCGACACAAAGGGGAGGGCGCGAGCGGCGCGCGGGCGGCTGCAGGCCCCGCCCCTAACGGCTGTCCGAGGCTCCAGCGCGCGCCCCACTGGGGCGAGGGTAGAGCGGGGGCGCGGCGCCGCTTCTCATTGGCTCCACCCTTGGTCTTATAGAGCCGCCCCGCCCACCTGTAGGTTTATCATTGGCTTCGCCTTGGGTCCCACCCCTGGCTATCTCTTCAGTCCCGCCCCTGATATTTGACAGTGCCACGCCCATGACTGCTTCTCATTGGCTGTCATCCCCCTCCTGAGACACACCCCCAAGTTCTTTATGCTTTGCTTCCGACACTTATTTTTCTTTCCTGTGGTACTGGGGATGGAACCCGGGGACATTTTACTTCGGAGCTACACCTCCAGCCCTATATTTTATTTTTATTTTGAAACAGGGTCTCATTTTGATGAGTCTCACTACTTGCTGAGGTTGTCCTCGAACTTGCAATCCTCCTGTCTCAGCTTCCCAACTACTGGGATTACATGCGTGGGCCACCACGCCAGACTGCTTCCGGCACTTCTAACGCGAATAGACCGTCCTCTCTGCTCTCAGTGACCATTCCTGACATTCTTTTTTTTTTTTTCTTTTCTTTTTTTTTTTTTTTTTTTTTTTTTGCGGTTCTGGGGATTGAACTCAGGGACTTTCTACCTCCGAGCTATATCCCCAGCCCTGTTTTTTATTCTTTGTTTTTTGTTTTTGTTTTTGTTTTGTTTGCGGTACTGGGGATTGAATTCAGGGGCATTCTACCTCCAAGCTATACCCCCAGCCCTATTTTTTATTCTTTATTTTGAAACAGGGTCTCAGTAAGTTGCGGAGTGCCTCACTAGGTTGCTGAGGCTGGCCTTGAACCTGGATCCTCCTGTCTCAGCCTCCCAAATGCTGGGATTACAAGCGTGCGCCACCACGCCCAGCTCCTCTGACATTCTTTTTTTTTTTTTTTTTTTTTTT
>PVLC010020748.1:0-28863 GCA_004027655.1 Graphiurus murinus | reverse complement strand
AATATTATACTAATGAGGTCAGTCAGTCTCAGAATGTCAAGGCCAAATGTTTTCTCTAATATATGAATGCTAGAAGGAAAATAGGAAGCAAAAGGGACTTCAGTCAAATGAAAGGAGAAACCAGTAGAATAGTGGCAAAGGTCTGGAGACCAGAATTGGGGAGTGGGAAAATGAGAATTGAGGAAAGAAACAGTTCAAAACTTCCATACCAGAAGGTTTCACTATCAATCTCACTAATATATAGGGAGAGGCAGGAGGAGGACGAGGTTGTATAGGAAGGGAAAAATGTCAAGTGATGTGTGTATGTAGGTTTCTATCATTTTGAATCTCATTATTATGAAGAAATACAGTATCGATAAAAGTTTACAAAACAATAACAAATCAATCCAAAATGATTTGAGCAATCCCTAGGGTAGTTGATCACATGTCTCAGTCTGCTCAGGACACTCTGAGTTTACACTTGTTGTTCCTCCATAATTAGAAATGTCCCCACTTACATAGTTAGTGATATTGACATTTTACCCTTTCCCTTTCTAGAACCTTTTCTCTTTTGACGTTGGAGGAAGGAAAATTGTTGGAGATTCTAATATTGAACATTTGTCTCATATCCTCATTAAAAGCCTGAAGAGTTTTAAGTTGTTCCAAATTCCACATTGTAACTTTCCTGTCTGGTTACCTGCCTCTCACTGGGTACCAAGTACTTTCCCCTCCAACCCCATTGTTCTCTAACCTCAACCACTCCCAAGGTTTGGTATGAGCATGTTTACCCTTTCTAAAATATGTATTTTGACATCTGGAACATTCAAGTTGAAAAGTAAACAGCTAACCTAATCCTGGCTCCTGTATACAATGGAGAAGCACCTTTTTTCTCCAGTGCTCTACCTACTTCTGGAGCTGCCCCTTCTTGGGTGTCCTATCGCAGTCCTAACTTCACACATCAGCTTCTCTGTGGTCAGTGGAGTAACTTAAATGTGGCAGTTTTAGCTCCCTTGCAGACATCTGGAGGGTGCTGTGACTCAACTCTCAACTCCCAACTCCAGCGGTTACACCAATACTTACTCTTTCAAGGTGACAGGCTTGCCTTTGTCTGCTTCTCGCCTCAGGTTTGTCACCAACACATCTCCAAACTGCTCAATGATGGAGAACATCTAAGAACAAAACAAATCTGTAAACATGGAGGCTCAAATCCTGAAAATATAAGGCATTGATAAACTTGTATCTGTATATGACATTTTACAATAAATTTTAGAAACGGTCGTGTAGGACATAGAGACAAAACACCATTCGTAGGAACCTCTTTCTCAGGAGATGAGTCCTTGGAAAGGGACTATGATTTCATTATGAACCTGACCCCAGGTTCATTCTTTGTTTCCAATAATAATCCTCTTAGTTTCTTACCTCCTTGAGTTTTCCACTGGTGAAAGCTGGAGACAACACCGTTCTTATTCTCTTCCATTCTTCATCTTTAGATGTGGAGATGGCCTTCTTCATAAATCCCATTGGACCAAAATCCTATAATCCAAAAACAAAACATAATTTATACAGAAACTTTTCAAGATATTTATAGTTGTATAACATCATAAACAGACATCACTTTTTTTTAAAAAAAGTATTTAGTGACTGTCTACTTAGCAGCACACCCCATGCTACATGCTCAACAAATATTTATCATATTGCCTGGCCTCCTGAGAGGAAGGTGGAGGCACCTCATGCCTTTATAATACAGCCTTCTTTAAATAAAAATCAAAGAAATAGATTGGTGACAGATACACAAGATGCCTTGTTAACATGTATGTTCCCTCATACCAGAATCATATCTACATCTGTCCACAATATGAAATTTCTAAGGCAAGGGGAATCCTTATGTGGCGGTTTTGTTTTAAAGTGTAGCTAATATTAAAGGGTATGGAATTATTTATATTTTTGAAGAAATGATGCAGTTACATAGAAATTCTTATTTCTTAATTCCTTTTGCAAGGATACAAGGATAAGATAATTTAATTTTAAAAAAGCTAACCTAAGAATAACAGGCATAGAAGAGGGATTAGAAGTTGAAACTAATGGAATAAACAATCTATTCAAAGAAGTAATATCAGAGAATTTTCGAAACATAGAAAGAGAAGTTGACACACAGGTACAAGAAACATATAGAACTCTCTGGAGACAAGACCAAAGAAGAGGTTCATCACACTACATAATATGCAAGTTGACTAATGTAGAGACTAAGGAGAGAATTCTAAAGGCAACAAAAGTAAAAGGCCAACTGACATTTAGAGGCAAACCAATCAGAATCACTCCACACCTCCCAAATCAAGTCATGAAAGCCAGGAGGGACTGGAGTAACATATTCCAAACTCTGAAAGAAAACAACCTCCAGCCAAGATTCTCCTACCGAGCAAAACTCTCAAAATTGACAGGGATATAAAATCCTTCCATGACAAACAGAAACTGAAAGCACTTACGTCTTCCAAACCAGCACTAGAGAAAATACTCAAAGAGATTAACTACAAAGAAGAACTAACAAGTAAACATCAGAACCAGAGAAACAATAATTTCCAGGAAGCAAACAACTAAGCAAAGAAGAATAAACACTACCAAAAACAGAAGTCAAAACTCAAAATGTTAGGAATTAGAAATCATCTCTCAATAATCACACTGAATATAAATGGTCTCAACTCCCCAGCAAAATGGATCAAAACCCAGAATCCATCTATATGCTGCCTGCAAGAAACACACCTTACAAGCAAAGATTCCCACAAACTAAAGGTGAAGGGCTAGAGTTAGGTAATCCATGCCAGTGGAACTCGAAGACAAGCAGGAGTAGCTATCATGATATCAGATAAATTAGACTTTAAGACTAAGCTTATCAGAAGAGACAAAGCAGGTCATTTTTTACTAGTAAAAGGAACAATCCAGCAAGAGGAAATAACAATTATCAACATCTATGCCCCAAACATAGGTGCAGCCACTTTCATAAAACAAACTTTACATGATATAAAGACACACATAGATCCCAAAACATTAATACTGGGAGATTTCAATACCCCTCTCACATTACAAGACTGATCTTCTAAACAAAAGGTCAGTAGAGACACCTCAGACCTGAAGAAACAAAATGGACCTATTAGACCCATATAGACTCTTTTACTCAACTACAACTGAATTCACATTTTTCTCAGCTGCACATAAAACCTTCTCCAAAATAGACCACATTCTGGGCCACAAAGCTAGCACTGTCAAATTCAAAAAATGTAACATAATTCCCTGCATATTTTCAGACCACTATGGAGTGAAACTAGAAATCAACTCTAAGAGGCCCCAGAGTAACCATGTGAACACCTGGAGACTGAACACCACATTGCTGAATGAGGATTGGGTCATAGAAGAACTAAGGGGAGAAATTAAAAAATTCCTAGAAACCAATGAAAACCGAGACACAACATATCAAAATCTCTGGGACACTTCGAAGGCAGTACTAAGAGGAAAATTTATAGCACTGTGTGGCAACATAAGAACAGAAAATCACCAAACAAATAACCTAAAGACATAGCTCAAAGCACTTGAAAAACAAGAACAGTCCAACCCAAAGCTAGTAGAAGACAGGAAATTATGAAGATCAGAGCAGAAATTAATGAAGTAGGGAATAAAAAAATACATAAAATCAACCAAACTAAAAGCTGGTTTCTTGAAAAAAATAAACAAGATAGATAAACCTTTGGCCAACCTAACCAAAAGAAAGAGAGAATCAACCCAAACTACTAAAATAAGCGATGAAAAGGGGGATATTACCAGCGACAGTATGGAAACACAGAGGATCATCAGAAAGTATTTTGAAGAACCATACTCCAACAAATGGAAAATCTAGAAGAAATTGACAAATTTCTAGACACATATAACCTTCCTAAATTGAGTCGAGAAGATATAGAAAACATAAACTGACAAATAACAATCAAAGAGACAGAAAGAGTAATAAAGAGTTTACCATCAAACAAAAGGCCAGGGCGAGATGGTTTTTAAGTTAATTTTTAAAAAATTTATAGAAGAGCTAATCCCAATACTCCTCAAACTATTCCATGAAATAGAAAGAAACGGGACCCTCCCAAACACATTCTTGAAGCCAACATCACGTTAATACCAAAGCCAAATAAAAACAGCTCAAGAAAACTTTGGCCTATATCATTGATGAACTTAGATGCAAAACTGCTAACTGAAATATTAGCAATATGCATTCAAAACCACATCAAGCAAGTTATACACCATGACCAAGTCGGGTTCATCCCAGAGATGTAAAGCTGGTTCAACATATGAAAAACAATCTATGTAATTCACCACAGAAACAGAATCAAAGACAAAAATCACATGATCATCTCAATTGATGCTGAAAAAGCATTTGATAAGATCCAACACTCATTCATGCTAAAAGCACTGCAGAGAATTGGAATAGAAGGAACGTTCCTCAATAGGCCCACAGCCAACATCATATTAAATGGAGAAAAACTGCAAGAGTTCTCACTAAAAACAGGAACAAGACAAGGATGTCCATTATCACCTCTTCTGTTAAATATAGTACTTGAGACTCTAGCCAGAGCAATAAGGCATGAGAAGGAAATCAAAAGTATAAAAATAGGAAAAGAAGAACTAAAATTATCCCTTTTTGCAGATGATATGATAGTATGTAGGGATTGCTCATGTTATATGTGGCATTTGGCACTTACAGGCTCTGACCTTTCTTGGTGAAATCTGACCCCTTAGACCTAGGGAAGTCGGTGGGTAGGTCAAGGAAAGGCCTACCTCCCTCCCCCGCAGCTATAGGTGACGAGATCTGCTCCCATTGGCTCCCCCTCCCCAACTTCACCTCCCTACCTGACCTGCCCATATATTCTATTGTGTGTTCCAATAAAGTTGAGTTCCTGCGGCGCTGCCTGACCGCTGACTGGACTCCCGGCCAGTGCTGGTTTTTTGGGGGGCTTCCCCGACTCCCCAGGGTGGTGGGCCCGGCCGCAACACTCTCCCTCTTGCTCGGCCCCGACGGGCAAAGCGGCTAGCCTGCTTTGCCCTACCCCGTGTAGCGTGGGACGCGACATCGGTTGCGTGGAACACTACATCTGGTGCCCGCGTGTGAGGCCTCTAGGAGGACTCCAGGAGGAATCCAGAATCTCGCCGACGAGCTAATCAGACTTCGGGTGAGTGTACCTCCATAAATTATGGAGCAGTCTACGTCTATAACCCTTCTCTTCCCTCTTTCAAGTCGGGGACTCACCTTAGTTAAGGTCGCTCTGATGAGGTAGCTTAGAAGTGGAATGTTAGGTAGAAGGAGGTATCGGGAGAATTCATAAAAATATAGTTTTTAGCCTTTTTAAAAAAATCTGGAGAGTAAAGCTACTCCACCCCCCTTGGAAGTTTCTCTTTGTTTCTTTCACCGCCAAACTTCGGAAGAGCCCAGCCCACCTAAGCAGCACACACCTGGAAAGAGGAGGAGCCAGCTTTTCTGTGACCTGTCCTCACCTGGAGCCAACCTATGGATCACTTGGAACCTGTGAGAGAGGGGCTGGAAATGAGGACCCCGCCCTCTCTTATATTCCCCTGGACTTCCACGTGTTCTCTCTCTTGCTCCTGCTCGTGATCGGGGAACATGCCCTAAGAATTGGTGGCCGGGGACCCTTTTTCACTCCCCTTCTTTTCCTGCATCCCAGTTTTTTCTTTCCCAGTTTTTCCTTAAAATAAACCTGCCAGATGTTGTGACTGATAAGTGTTGAAATTCTTTTCTTCACGATATCAAGAACCCGAATTTATTTTTTATTTTTTATTGGGGAACACGCCGCACCCCATCACAGCCCCATGGCTCCCAAAGAGTAACCTCTTTGACTGGAGCACGTGGGATCAGGTTCAAGAGAGGCACAGTCCAATGCTGCCTTCCATCATTCACCCCTTCCAAAAGTACAGTCAGGCACCCCTCTTCCCCCTAATACCCCCTCAACATTGTTGAGGCACAATTCTTTGGAGTCGCCTAATAAGCTGCCTGAGGAAAAGCCCCCTGACCCATTTGGGAGTACTCCTCGGCCTCAATCTCGCCTCTATTCCTCTTTACCCCAACAACCTGAGGCCCTGAGACATAGTTCGGCTCCTAAAGGGCCCTCCAACCCCTTTTGGGAGGCTTCTACCCCCCTACTCTACCTGGAGCCTTGCGCTCCCTCAGGCTTGCTAAATTTGAACACAAAGACGGCCATTAACTCGGCCATTAACACATTCCTACGGGTGGGTGACAAGTCCAAGTCTCTCTCTCCCCTTCCCCCTCACCGAGGTGGAGAGGACCTCCAGGTAAAACCAACAAAGCCCCCTGCTAGTCACCTTTACCCAGTTAACTTTAAACCCTGGGAAAAATAGGCCTGTGCCCTGGTATCCCAGTAATTTAAAGGAACTTAAAAAGGATGGCCCCAATTCTCTGTGGGCTAAAACAATCCTCCAGGGACTAAAAAAAAAAAAAATTGCATAAAACAGGAAACAGAGGGGAGGTACACAATGCCGCCCTTTCTGCAGGCCAGCTAAATCCCCAAGGGCGCTACCCCCTGTGGCTGCTCATGAGTGGGCCAGACTGAAAGAGCCTCAGCCGCAGCTGCAGCCTCTCTCATCTCCCTCCCCTAAACCTGGCCTAGCCTCACAGCTGCTCAACTCTCAAACTTCTACCCTCACCCCCAATCCTAAAGGCCACTGCCTCACAGGAGATACCTAAAATACAATGGACCCCGGGACCCCCCCGTTTGGGTGGAGCAATAGCCACTCCCAACTGTTAAGCTCCAGCAGTTACATGTTATTGTTAAACAACAGGTCCAGGCTGGGCACCTAAAATGCTCTAACAGCCCATAAAATTCTCCTGTGTTTGTAATTTAAAAATCTAGTGATAAATAAAAAATGCTATAGATATTAAAGATTGTTTTTTCTCAATTCCCCTACACCCTGAGGATACTAAAAAGTTTGCTTTCTCTATCCCATCATTAAATTTTTGAGGGCCTGACCAGCGATTTGAGTGGACGGCTCTACCCCAGGGTATGGCCAACAGCCCCTCAATCTGCCAGGACTATATGTCCAAAATCCTCTCTCCTTTACACCTTTCCATTGGGGGAGCCCCTCGAGTATACTCTGCCCCAAATCAAATAGCAGATTATATCATTAAAGGGCGAGACTTGTCCATCCGGCTCTTTGGATGTGATCCCCAGGTTATCATTGTTCCCTTTCGATTGACAGATTTCACCTGGCTTGAGAAAAACCACAACAGGCTAGCCCTTGCCCTAAAAGGGTTCCTGGAAAAATTAAGCTGCCACTATGGGCCCTACAAATGGGCATCCTCTTTCTCCCGCTTGGCCTGGGGACCCCCCCGACTATTTGCTAATGCGCCTGACCCCAATGGTCCCACTGTGTTTACTGATGGTGACAAAGCGGGAGCAGCCATAGTTTTATATGCCCCAGGCCGGTGCCATGCCCCACCCGCCAAAACAATTGTTCATCAGATCCAAGGTTCTGCCCAGTTCAAAGAGCTTTATGCCGTAGTTATGGCACTGGCTGAGATTCTAGTCTCTTTCAACCTGTTCTCAGATAGTCTTTATGTTGTTCACCTCCTGCCCACCTTAGCCGATGCCTACATCAGGTTGGATAATAACCCCATAACCCCTCTTATGGTCCAGGCCCCAAACCTACTTAAACAGAGGACAGCCCCCTTGTTCCTCCAACACCTGCGAGGCCACCAGTCCTTCCCGAGCTTCCTAACAGAGGGCAACTCCCTCGCTGACAGGTTGGCCACTACGGGCACCATCGCCTACTACTCCCTGGCTGAGGCTATAAACCTCCATGGCCTCACCCATACAAACTGGAGAGGGCTTCATCACAGATTTCCACAGGTACCGGTTAAAGATCTCAAAAAGATTATCCGGACCTGTAAAAGCTGCCAGCCATTCTTACTAACCCCTCCACTTCAACAGCAGGGAGCCGAGGATCTAAATAGACACCTCACTAAAGAAAAAAATACAAATGGTCAATAAATGTATGAGGAAATCGTCTACATCATTAGCAATCTGAGAGATACAAATCATAACTACCCTGAGATTTCACCTAACTCCAATTGTTGAGGTAGATTAGAAGCATATATATATTAGGTAGAAAAGAGGTATCGGGAAAATTCATAAAAAATATAGTTTTTAGCCTTTTAAAAATCTGGAGAGTGTCGTCCACCCCTAAAAAAAGAAGAATTTGGTTCAGCCCAAGAGAGACCACAGCCCAGCCCACTGCCCACCAAAGAGGTACCCGCACGCACACCTGGAAAGAGGAGGAGCCCAAAATCGCACCTGGAACTCAACCTATGAAAATCTTGTAAACTGAGAGTAAGGGGCTGGAAGATCCCCGCCCTCTCCTATATCCTCTGGAACCCACGTGTAGCTCGCTCTCTTGGACTCCTGCCCGGGATTGGGGGACCATGCCCTAAGATATCCGCACTCCCCGTCTTTCCTCAACCCCAGTTTTCCTCGCCCTGACCTGTCCCTAAATAAATCTGTCAGATGTTGCAGTTTGATATGTGTTAAAATTCTTTTTTTCACACTATCAAACGAACCTGGAGCATTATTCCGTATTGGGGTACAGCCCATACCCCACGACACAATCAGAACGGCAATCATAAAAAACATGAACAACAACAAATGCTGGCAAAGTTGTGGAGAAGTGGGAACCCTAATACATTGTTGGTGAGATTGCAAACTAGTGCAACCACTTTGGAAAACAGAATGGTGGATCCTCAGATGAATGGGAATGAACCTACCATATGATCTAGCAATATCACTTCTGTGTATCTACCCAAAAGAATGGAAACCAAACTACCAGACCGTTGTATGTGTATCTATGTTTGTAGCTATGTTTATAGCTGCACAATTCACAATTGCCAAACTATGGAAACAGCCAAGATGTCCATCGACAGATGAATGGATTACAAAATATGGGATATGTACACAATGGAATTTTACTCAGCCATAAAGAAGAACAAAATCATGTTATTAGCAAGGAAATGGATGCAACTGGAAAACATGTTAAGTGAGATTAGTCAGTCATGAAGAGGAAAAAAACATATGTTCTCCCTAATATGCGGATGCTAGGGAGAAAATGGGGAATAAGAGGGTCTTCAGATGAAAAAGGAGAAAACCTAGATAAGCAAAGAAGTTGACTTAAATGAAGGGGATGGGGGGCACCCTAATGCACATGATGTACTTTCACAAATATCAATCACTAAACTGAACTTGAGAAGGAGGAAGGGTGGTGAGGGAATGGGCTGGGAATTGGGAAGGGGTTAAATGAGAAATGTGTGCATATATGCCTTTATCAGCTTGTACCAAACAAAGATGTATGATTACAATGCACGAATTAATATTAAAAAAATGATTTCAGCCATGTTGTTGTAGTATACAGGTTAACTCAAAATTCAATTACATTTGTATATAACAACAATAATGTGTGAAAATATTAATATAAACACTATTTGCAACTGCTCTAAAGAAAATCAAATACCTGGGGTATATATCTCTCAAAATATGTACAAATTCTCTATGCTGAAAGGTAGACAATGTTGATGAAAGGAATGAAAACCAATTAGAGAGGCTCAGTGTGTTCATGGATTGACTCAACACAGAAGAATGAATAGTGTCCACCAGATTTATTGTTAAGTATCATTTATTTTTTATCAAAATCTCATCAAGATATTCATAGAATTATTCTAAATTTGTAGCTTATTCTGAATTGGGATGAGGTATAAAGGCCAAGAATAGCATAGACAGTTCTTCAGAGCCATTAAGTAGGAGGAACCATTCTCCCTGACATAAGGACTTACTATGTAGCTGCAATCAAGACAGTGTGATATTGGAGGTGGGAAAGGCACAGTATTCCATGAAAGCAAAGCTAGAATGGGAAACACATGCACACAAACATGCCCAACTAGTTTTGAGTCTAGTGCATGGAAGGGAGTACAGGCTTCCAAAGATGGTAGGGGAACAACAGGAAGACCAGGAAAAAAAATCTGAACCTTGACCTGAATGACTTACCTACTACAAAAGTTAACACAGATAGACCATATCTAAATGGAAATCTTGGAACTGTAGGACTTCTATCAAAGGGGGTTTTAAAAAATGTATAGTTAGGCCGGGCGTGGTGGCGCATGCTTGTAATCCCAGCATTCGGGAGGCTGAGACCGGAGGATCCGGGTTCGCGGCCAGCCTCGGCTACCTAGTGAGGCACTCCGCAACTTAGTGAGACTCGGTTTCAAAATAAAGAATAAAAAAAATAGGGCTGGGGGTGTAGCTCGGAGGTAGAATGCCTCTGAGTTCAATCCCCAGTACCGCAAAAAAAAAAAAAAAAAAAAAAAAAAAAAAAAAAAAAAAAAAAAAAAAAAAAAAAAAAAAAAAAAAAAAAAAAAAAAAAAAAAAAAAAAAAAAAAAAATGTATAGTTAGGCTAGACAAACCATTTTCAAAAAATAACAGTAAAAGCCCGCTCCATTCAAAGAAACATGGATAAGACCCAGCTAAGAAAAGACAAGTGACACTTGGTGATTCTAAAAGATGAACAATAAGGAGCCTATTCCAGAAACAGTCAACTATTTTGACTGTGCTGGTTTCTATATACGGGTGCTTGTGATACATTTGAATAGATCTGCAAACACACTTAGACACAAATGGAGGCACATGAAACAGAGAAAATATAAATAAACTCTGTGGGTTGTATCCACACCAGTGTCCTACTGCTCAGTTTACAGGACATATTTATATTTTTATTTATATTTAAATAAATCATGACCTTTAGGATAAATGGCATGAAGTTTACATGGACATCCCTGTAATCATATTTATATTTAAACAAGTCATTATCTTTAGGAAAAACAGCATGAAGTTTAAATGAACCTCCATGTCACTTTGTTTGAAAACTTCCCATGAAACTATAATTATTTCAAATAAAACCTTAATAAATGATAAATAAGCACTTGCATTTTTAAAAAGTGATGCTTACCCTCCGGTTGGTGAAGACAGAATAACACTCTCTCACAAGCACTGTTTTGATTATCTCTGGATCTGTGATAGCCAACACGGGCTGTTGACCATCATACAACCTGTGTAGAGAAAACACAACTGATAAACTTAACAAGACTAATTGTTTAGCTGGAGCTCTACCCACGAGTCCACAGTTTGATCTTGACATCACATAATCCACAAATCTATTCATACAATACTCAGCAACATTAACATGTACAACAAGAAAGGGAATCTGAGCTGAGTGTGGTGATGCATGCCTATAATCCCAGTACTTGAGGGGCTAAGAAGGGAAGATCACAGGCTTGAGGGCTGCCTCAGCATCTCAGTGAGACCCTTAACAACTTAGTGAGACCCTGTTTCAAAATAAATAAAGAGGAGCCAGGTGTGGTGGTGCACACCTGTAATCCTAGTACTTGGGAGGCTGAGGACAGAGGATCCAGGTTCACAGCCAGCCTCAGTTACTTAGTTAATTAATAGAACTGGGTGTGGAGCTCAGACATAGAATGCCCCTGGGTTCAATCCCCAGTAAAACACACACACACACACACACACACACACACACACACACACACACACAGATTCTGACCATAGTAGTCACAAAAGTCTTCATAAAATGAAGGAGAATGAGGCTCAATCAGAGAAGAGAAGCACAAAAGCAGTTCTTCAAGCTATGATAATTAGAACAAACATTGCAATTTTTGTAATGCATAGGTATTTCCTTCCCAATTTGCCAAGGAATTTGTATGTTCAGTAGTGGAACAGCACTTGCCTAGCATGTGTACAACCTGGGAATCAATACCCAGTAATGAAAAATGTTAAACCAAACCATTTCAGTATCAAATAAGGTATTTAAATCAGTGCTCATGAATACAGAATTATGGAAGGGGCACTTGGGGTCAGGCCACGGAGATCCAGTGCTCTGTGCTCTTGCCATTGGATCATGTTCCCTTGACGGACCAGGCCAACTCAGCAGACCTTGTGGCCACCCTGTGGTTTTTGAAGACTGAAAAAAAAATGTCACCAGGCAGTGAGATGCAAAGCCCTTACCCTTTTGACTTGTAACCTAAAAATATGATTGTACCTCTTCCATTATTCTCAGCAAAACTTGAGCAGCTCTGAAAAGAAACAGCTGCTACAGTGGTGCAGTCATCCTTCAAAGTTATTAAGTACATATCCAAAAGAGAGCACAGTGGTTTAAAAATATCCTGTAGGGAGAGGGCACAAGATGGCGTCTGAGTGAATTACCTTTCCCCAGACGCTGTGCTTTCGAATCAAATTTGCCAAAAAACCAGCTTCTTTACAGAAGGAAAAAAAGCAACAAAAAGGGGCGAAAGCTGAACCACAACAGAAGAAAACTCAGATAGCCCTTCGGGAAACAAAGGAGTCCTCCAAGCAGCACCTCGGCGGGATTGCAGGCACAGTGTGGGCCGTGGGCCTCCAGCCATGGGCCTCCGGCCGCAGGCCTCGGCCTCAGCAGAGCCGGGACCTGGAACCGCGGAGGTCAGTCCGATTCTGAGAACTAGGCACCGAGGCTGACCCAGGGACCTCGGAGAGCTGGTCGGGAAACAAAGGAATCCTCCAAGCAGCATCTTGGTGGGACCACAGGTGCGGCGGGGCGAGGGGCGGGCCTCGGGCCGTGGGCCTTGGGCCTGGTGGAACCGGGACCTGGAACTGCGGGGGTCAGCCCAATTCTGAGAACTAGGCACCATGGTGGACCCAGGGACCTCAGAGAACCGGTCGAGAAACAAAGGAGACCTCCAAGCAGCACCTCAGCGGGACTGCAGGCGCGGCGTGGGCCGCTGACCTCAGGCCCAGGGACGCAGGCTCGGCGGAACTGGGACCCAGAACTGCGGAGGTGAGCCCGATTCTGAGAACTAGGCACCGCGGCGGACCCAGGGACCATATGTGGTGTGGGCATCTCCAGAACCCCACGCTCCACCCAGGCAGGGGATTCTGCCACCAGACACAGCGATGGGAACTCGTGGTACGATCAGCCTAAACACCAATGGGACATATCCAGGGCCCCACAACAGAGCCTGGGGGATTGATGCACAGCAAAGCTGGAATCAGGATGGCAGCAAACACAACTACTTGACAGAAAGAGGAGTGGAACCACACAGAGCCCAGGAAAAACAAGGGAGAGGGCGCTGTGCGCCGCGAACCGGTGCACCATCTTTCACACCAACCCCTTCCGTACAACATTCTGCCAGCTATCCAGATATCCAGACCTCCATTGACCTATTGCGCCCCCCAGCGACCAGAGGTGAAGCAAACAACAACGGAAATACGAGAGACAGTGATCCGTAAGTTGGATTGTGCGGGCGCACCTATACAAAGGATAGACTCAGACACTTGCCCTTCTAGCCCCTAGAAAGGATTAGATGTGCAGAAGAACCCAGTGCACACGAGGCATCTGAAAAGGTCCGGCATTTAGACTGAACTCCTGCCATCAGCAATGGCTGAGAGACAGCCATAGTCAGACCTTGTGAAGAGCCCAGAGACATAAGCTAGCAGTGAGAATCATCAACGAAACCCCCTACCTGCACTGACAGAGAAAATGCCAGAGACACACTCGAAAATTTAAGCTCAGTACTTACGAACTAGCAGAGTGTTCGTCTTAGTAGTTGGTTGCTGTTTTTATGTTTTGTTTTTTTTTGTTGTTGTTCTTTTTTCTTTTTTTTGTTTTGTGCTGTTTTTTTTTTTGGTCTGTTTGTTTGGGGGTTCTTTGTTTATATTTTACCTGTTTTTACTCAGTATTCGTTTTTTTATTGCCTTGATTTACTTATGTTTGTTTGGATGACTGCTTGCTTTGTT
The DNA here is from genome assembly GCA_004027655.1 of Graphiurus murinus. Classification (NCBI taxonomy): domain Eukaryota; kingdom Metazoa; phylum Chordata; class Mammalia; order Rodentia; family Gliridae; genus Graphiurus; species Graphiurus murinus. The sequence goes on along the minus strand of PVLC010020748.1, from coordinate 14,994 downwards.
TATACTTGCTTAGCTTGTTGAATCCAATCATTTTCCCTTTTACAAGGTTCCTCCTCCTCTCTCCCCTCTATATTCCTCTCCTCAACACTTTACCTCCTATCTTGTCTTTTTCTTTTCCTTTTTCTCTTGTCTCATATCAAGACCATCTCATACTACCACACTCAAAACTCTACATTGACTACTAGAATCTCCTGACTTATCTACTATTGCTAATCATTAAAATATATCATTTCAACACACTCAACCTTTTATTCCACTGGAACATACCCTCTTCCTGCATTCATTACTGTGACTTCTCACCCAACCTCTATCACTGAATACAAACTATTCCTGTTTATACCTTCAGACACCTCTAAACCCCCCCCCCCTCCCCAGAGATTGGACGAGAAAACTTGAAAGAGCAGCAAAGATATAAATATAAGAACAGGGAATCATGGGAAGGAAAAACAACAAAGAAACAATGAGCTACCACAACCCCTCTATAACAGATCTCACCAACCCAGAATGACAGAGATTACCAGAAGAACAATTCAGACCTTTAATACTAGAAACAATACAGGATTTTCAGAAAGAATGTAGGCAGAGCTTTAAAGAAATTAAAGAAGAAATAAGAGAACAAATAAACAAAGAATTCGATGACCTGAAAAGGAACCAAAGAGAAACATTGAAGGATGAAAGATGAAATAACCGAAATGAAGGCATCAATACAAACTATAAACAGCAGATTAGATCACATGGAAAATAGAATATCACTCTTAGAAGATGATCATTCCAAAAACGAATCTATAGTACAGAATTTAGAAAAAAAAAATGCAACAGTACGAAGTGGACATCGAAGAGATCTGGGCCAATTTTAAAAGAGCCAACCTAAGAATAATAGGCATAGAAGAGGGATTAGAAGCTGAAACTTATGGAATAAGCAATCACTTCCAAGAAGTAATATCAGAGAATTTTCCAAACATAAAAAGAGAAGTTGACACACAGGTACAGGAAACATACAGAACTCCCTCAAGACAAGACCAAAGAAGAGGCTCACCACGCCATATAATAATCAAGCTGACCAATGTAGAAGCTAAGGAGAGAATTTTAAAGGCAGCAAAAGTAAAAGGCCAACTGACGTTTAGAGGCAAGCTGATTAGAATCACTCCAGACCTCCCAAATCAAGTCATAAAAGCCAGGAGAGGCTGGAGTAACATATTCCAAACTCTGAAAGAAAATAACTTGCAGCCAAGATTCTCATACCCAGCAAAACTCTCTCCCATGCTCTTGGATAGGCAGAATAAATATCATCAAAATGGCCATCCTCCCAAAACTGATCTACAAATTCAATGCAATACCCGTGATATTGCCAAGGACACTCCTCACAGACATAGAAAAATCAGTCCTTAAATTCATCTGAAAAAACAAAAAGCCTAGGATAGTCAAAGTAGTTCTTAGCAATAAAAATCATGCAGGAGGCATCACAATACCTGACTTTAAACTCTACTACCAAGCCACAGTAATAAAAACAGCATGGTATTGGCACAAAAACAGACACATAGACCAATGGAGCAGAATAGAAGACTCAGAAACAGACCCACGTGCTTACAGTCAACTGATTTTTGACAAAGGAGCCAAAAACATACACTGGAAAAAAAGATAACCTCTTTAACAAATGGTGTTGGCAAAACTGGTTAGCCATATGCAGGAAAATGGGAATAAACCCCACTTTCTCACCCTGCACAAGAGTCAACTGAAGGTGGACCAAGGACCTGGAAGTCAGACTGGAGACCTTGCAGCTACTTGAAGAGGGCATAGGACCAACACTTGAACACATAGGCACAGGTAAAAACTTTCTCAACAAGACCCCAAAAGCACAAGCAGCTCAAAGGAAGATCAATCCATGGGATTGCATTAAACTGAAGAGCTTCTGCACAGCAAAGGAAACTATCAAGAACCTCAACAGAGAGCCTACAGAGTGGGAGAAAATATTTGCCAGTTACTCTTCAGATAGAGGTCTACCATCTAGGATATACAAAGAACTCAAGAAAATCGCAACTAAGAAAGCAAATAACCCAATCAAAAAATGGGCAAAGGATCTAAATAGACACTTCACAAAAGAAGAAATACAAATGGCCAATAAATGCATGAGGAAATGTTCCACATCATTAGCAATCAGGGAGATGCAGATCAAAACTACCCTGAGATTTCACCTAACTCCAGTCAGAATGGCAATCATAAAAAACATGAACAACAACACCTGCTGGCGAGGATGTGCAGAAGTGGGAACCCTAATACATTGTTGGTGGAAGTGAAGATTAGTGCAACCACTGTGGAAAACAGTATGGAGGATCCTCAGACGAATGGGAGTGAACCTACCATATGATCCAGCAATACCACTAATGGGTATATACCCAAAGGAATGGAAACCAAACTATCAGACCGATGCATGTGTATCTATGTTTATAGCGACTCAATTCACAATAGCCAAACTATGGAAGCAGCCAAGATGTCCATCCACAGATGAATGGATTACAAAACTATGGGATATGTACACAATGGAATTTTACTCAGCCATAAAGAAGAACAAAATCATGTTATTTGTAGGGAAATGGATGCAACTGGAAAACATTATGTTAAGTGAGATTAGCCAGTCACAAAGAGTAAAGAAACATATGTTCTCCCTAATATGTGAATGTTAGGGAGTAGATGGGACATAAGAGGGTCCCTGATGAAAAAGTAGAGATCCTCGATAAACAAAGAAGTAGACTTAACCGAAGGGAATGGACGGGGGGTGGGGGGGAGAGCATACTAAGGCACATGATGTACTTACACAATTATATCAAGATCACTCACTGAACTGAACTTGAGAGCGAGGGAGGTCAAGGGAGCGGGGTGGGAATTGGGGATAGGGTCAGATGAGAAATGTGTGCACATTTGTCTTTATCAATTTGTACCTAACAAAAAAATGTATAAATACAAAGCACGAATTATTACAATAAAAGAAATCATGCAGGAAGCATCACAATACCTGACTTTAAACTCTACTACAAAGCCACAGTAATAAAAACAGCATGGTATTGGCACAAAAACAGACACATAGACCAATGGAGCAGAATAGAAGACTTAGAAACAGACCCACGTGCTTACAGTCAACTGATTTTTGACAAAGGAGCCAAAAACATACACTGGAAAAAAGATAGCCTCTTTAACAAATGTTGTTGGCAAAACTGGTTAACCATATGCAGGAAAATGGAAATAAACCCCACTTTCTCACCCTGCACAAGAGTCAACTCAAGGTGGATCAAGGACCTGGAAGTCAGACCAGAGACCTTGCAGCTACTTGAAGAGGGCATAGGACCAACACTTGAACACATAGGCACAGGTAAAAACTTTCTCAACAAGACCCAAAAAGCACAAGCAGCTCAAAGGAAGATCAATCCATGGGATTGCATTAAACTGAAGAGCTTCTGCAGAGCAAAGGAAACTATCAAGAACCTCAACAGAGAGTCTGTTGAGTGGGAGAAAATTTTTGCCAGTTACACTTCAGATAGAGATCTGCCATCTAGGATATACAAAGAACTCAAGAAAATCGCGACGAAGAAAGCAAATAACCCAATCAAAAAATGGGCAAAGGATCTAAATAGACACTTCACAACAGAAGAAATACAAATGGCCAATAAATGTATGAGGAAATGTTCCACATCATTAGCAATCAGAGAGATGTAAATCAAATTACCTTGAGATTTCACCTAACTTCAGTCAGAATGGCAATCATAAAAAACATGAACAACAACACCTGCTGGCGAGGATGTGCAGAAGTGGGAACCCTAACACATTGTTGGTGGGATTGCAAACTTGTGCAACCACTGTGGAAAACAGTATGGAGGATCCTCAGACGAATGGGAGTGAACCTACCATATGATCCAGCAATACCACTAATGGGTATATACCCAAAAGAATGGAAACCAAACTATCAGACTGATGCATGTGTATCTATGTTTATAGCGACTCAATTCACAATAGCCAAACTATGGAAGCAGCCACGATGTCCGTCCACAGATGAATGGATTACAAAACTATGGGATATGTACACAATGGAATTTTACTCAGCCATAAAGAAGAACAAAATCATGTTATTTGTAGGGAAATGGATGCAACTGGAAAACATATGTTAAGTGAGATTAGCCAGTCACAAAGAGTTAAGAAGCATATGTTCTCCCTAATATGTGGATGCTAGGGAGAAGATGAGGCATAGGAGGGTCTCCAGATGAAAAGGAGAGATCCTCGATAAACAAAGAAGTTGATTTAATTGTAGTGGATGCATGGGGCAGAGGGATACCCTAAGGCACATGATGTACTTACACAATCATATCAAGGTCACTCACTGAACTGAACCTCAGGGGGAGGGAGGGGGAGGGAATGGAGTGGGAATTGGGGAAGGGGTCAAATGAGAATTGTGTGCAAATATGTTGTTAACAACTTGTACTTAACAAAGATGTATGCTATATTGCACGAATTACTACAATAAAAAATAAATTAATAAAAAAATATCCTGCAACTCCTCTTAGAATGAGGAAGACAAAGAAAACCTGTATACATATCTATTAAAAAGTTTTGCCTTAGCCAAGCAAGGTGGCGCATGCCTCTAATTCCAATAACTGGGAGGCTGAGATAGGAGGACTACAGGTGTGAGGCCTGCCTAAACAATGTAGTAAGACTCTCATCACGTTAGCAAGACCCTGCCAGTATAAAAAATAAATAAATAAAATAGGGCTGGGGATGCAGCTCTGAGGTAGAATGCCCTGGGTTCAATTCCTAGTACCACCAAAAAAAAAATTAGATTGACATGATAAATAAACAAAATGAATACAAACACTTTATACATGCAAAGGAAGTAAAAATAGCATAACAACATTTCCCAATCTACTTAGGTGTATTCCCCAGCCCATCTTGGTAGGGCAGTAGGAGGAAGCTGTGTGTGTGGTATCAGGGATGAAACACAGGGGCATTCTTCCTCTGGGCTACTCCCCTAAGCATACTTTTTTAAATGTTTATTTTGAAACAGCATCTTACTAGGTTAATGAGAATCTTACTAGTTGCTGAGGCTGTCCTTGAACCTGTCATCCTTCTGTCTCATAAATACTGTGATTACAAGCATTTACCCAACAGTGGAGTCTCAGCCCAATTTTGAGAACACATGAAATTTCATATTGAAATAAAGGTGTTTTGGCTTTTAACTGAAATAGAAGAAATATAGGAAGAAAAACTACTGTGGATTTATGAGCACATATTGGATGGGTTTGAAATAATGCATTTTGTACAGGTAAGGGGAACCTAAAGAAGGACAAATTAAGAACAGGGCAATTGCCAGAAACTGGACAGAAGGTGAGGCTAGGAAGCCCTGGACCACCAAAGCCTGAAGAAAAGTCATTCTTTTAAAGATTGTGAATGCAATTGAGACTGTGAACCTTGACACTTGGTGACATATGGAGCTCTTGGCAGAACAAGCCTCCAAAGGCCTCACAATAGAGAGCCACATCCTACGAGATCTGTGCTGAGACTGTCCTCATGAATTTGGGGGATCACATCATGACAAGTCTACCCATGAGAAGGTTCCAGAATACTCACCCCCACATGTTTCCATACTTTTTATGGCACTCCATATCAAATTTCCACATGCCCTGGAAAAAGAAAAAAATTAAAATACATGAATAGTTTTAAATCACCTCACCATATTCATAATCAATCATAAGCCACTGGAATCCTATGAAATCAGGCCATCACTGGAAGTTAGAGGGAAGCACTTAGTTGCAGACAATAGAGGAAAAAGGACAGAAAATGCAGAAGTTATTTGAAAATTAGAATTTATAGCCACTCTTGAATTTTCTCAGAGTCACACATATTGCAAGAGTTATCCTTATCTCTGAGTATTAAGTAACCACTTATCTATCTTAGGTCTTTGGGCTCGTACTGGTGTTGACTCTAAACTCCTGTAAACCTGTGAATTCCTCCCTTTATGGGCAAGTGAAGAAACCAAAACTGAAGAACAATGAAGGAGGTTCCCAGAGACATGCGCACTCATTTATTTCCTGCACCAGTGTTATAGTTAGATATCAAATGTGCCCTAAAGAACTCATTTATTAACACTCAGAGTTGATATAGTTGAGTCATGAGAGTTGAAATGTCCCAGGTAAATCCATTACAATGGCTGGTGGGCTGACCTGGTAGGGTGTGACTGGAGAAGATGTGTCCAGGGGCTGTAGCCTTGGGATTATATATGTTTCCTCCTCCCCTCATGCTCTTTCTCTCTCTTGCTTCCAGCCTCTGTGATGTAAGCATCAAGGCCTTGGGCTCTCCCTCTCTCTGCTTCCCACTGCCACCATGGCCTGACATCTGTACCTCCAGTCTCACATGGACTGAACTACAATAGCTCCAAGGAAAACTGTGAGCATTAATTTTTCTTTCCTCTAAGTTACTTGGTCTGATCTTTGAATTATAGCTGTGAAAGTGCTGGCAAATAGAGTCAGCATCTTTTTCATTTGTCCCTTGGGTGTTCTCTAGAATTCTGGTACAATTAGGAAGTTGAAGACAACAGTGACCTCTTTAGTCTAGCAAACTTCTGCAAGTCTCAAGCATGTTTTTGAGTGAGAGAGTGAGTCAGTGAGCTAATGACAAAGGGGACTCACCTCCAGTTTTTCAGGCCCCATGGAAAGATGGGAGATGCCACCACTACACAAGGACACAGAAAATTAAGTATTTGCTGTGCATTTTTATTTCTGAACCTTAAAAAGAAGTCTTCATGATGCTAAGATACAGTTGTGAAATTTGACTCTCCAAAACTAGGTGCCAGAAATGTGGATCTTTGGGTATATCTACTAAAGAGCTTATCTGGAAGGATGAAGAGGAAATTATTCCTTTTTTCTGAAAAAATGTATGAAATACTTAGGCAGTCATGTGGCAAAGAATTGCTCAACTGCAAAGGTTAAAATCTGAGATATAAGCATGGAGCCAAGGAAAGAAATCTGTAGAGTGCAGGATGCACACAGCTTGCCCCTGGCCTCCTGGATGTGAGCTGAGGAATATCCATGGAGATGCCAGACCCTGGGTTAGCCACAAAAGTTCAACCCAAATACAGAGTGCTTGAAATTACACTTAGTTTAGCTAATTTTTTATAATGTAATATATCATATTTTCCCTAGTGATTATAAATTACTTCTTCCTTTGTTCACAAAAAACATACAATTATGTGTTTGATTATGAGGTTGATAAACAACCAATGGCCAGTCACAGTTATACCCAGCCCCTGCTCAGAATCAACCAGAGTGGGTTGGCTTTGAAGAAGAGGAATTAAACTAGAATACTCTCATCCCATATCTCAATTCCCTCAAAGATGTCATATGGGACAAATGGAGATAGAGCCATGGAAATAACCACAGGGGACACATTAGTTCCAGAGAGGATTCAAATCTGTGCACATTCCCAGACTGTGAGTACTTGTGCTGTGTGATAAACCAGTTTCAGAGATATCCAGCAAGAAGAAAGGAAAAACTGCCCATGAATCCTGGAACAGAGGAGAGTTTAAATCAAGGGTACACATGGTGATGAGCTGTTACTGGGAAACCTCTTCGTGCATTTCTCCCAATACTAATTCAGTACATCTATAGCTTCTTGAAATCTGGATAGAGAAAAAAAAATATTCTCATGTTCACAAAGACCAAACATCATACCCTAAACATCAAATGCTGATGTGCCAGGGATCAGGGCTGTGCACATGAGGCAAACTTGGGGCCCCAAAGAGCTGTAAAAGAGCTCTACTAAAATGTTCTAGATAGGGCCACACAGTTTCTCAAAGCCTAAAACCAGAGAACTTTCTCCCATGGAGATGGAGACTGATGGAAGTAAACCGTCTTTGCAGCAACAAGAAACAAAATACCAAGCTCAAACAAGACTTACCTTGTAGTAATTAAGAATGTTACCCAAAAAAGGCAGAGGTTTTGGCCCAGGAATTCCCAGCTTCTTAAAAAGGCCATGAGTATGGGTCCCATATCTGTAAGAAGAAAGACAAAGTCAGGTCACAGGATTGTGAGTTTACATATCTGTAGGCTCACCAGTAACAGACCCAGGACCTGGAACAGTAAAGTCAGGAGGTTCAGGATAGGCAATAAGTAAGAGGACAATCTCCAATAGCAATATATCATATTCAACTACCAGCACTTTTTCCTCCTTCCTAAAAATTCACAAAAACTAGCTAAGAGCAGCTGAGATCTTTATGCTCTTAAGATTAAACTGAATGCTTGATAAACTCTTCAATTTTATATATATTCTTAAGTGAGTTAATCTACAGTTTTTTGAGTGGCCATTTCAATAGATTATAGCACTTTAAGAAAGTGACTCTTTCTCAAGCTGGGCGTGGTGTCGCACGCTTGTAATCCCAGCATTCAGGAGGCTGAGACTGGAGGATCTGGGTTTGAGGTCAGCCTCAGCTACCTAGTGAGGCACTCCGCAACTTAGTGAGACTCGGTTTCAAAATAAAGAAAAAATAGGGCTGGGTGTATATCTCAGAGTTAGAATGCCCCTGAGTTCAATCCCCAGTACTGCAAAAATAAATAAATAAATAAATAAATAAATAAATAAATAAATAAATAAATAAATAAAAAAAAAGAAAGTGACTCTTCTCCAAAGTGGGGATTCACATTCTGGATCAGAAGAGTGATGTTTTTCATCTGCTCCAATGATGACATTTTGCATAACTACACCTAATCAAAGACATAGTGTCACAGAGTCTCCATTGTAAGATTGTTCTTCTAGTTTGTTTCAAGATTTTTGTGTCTGATTTCTGTGAGGTCCAGCTGGAGAATGGGATTACTCCTTAGGATTTCTGTCAGCCACCCTCTGCTCTAAGACATCATCTTTTAGAGGTAAATGCTTCTGAATATTGCTGTGTGGAGAAACTGAGTTTTAGGATGGGAAATTGAAGGAAGGGTCAAAGAAAAGAGAGAGCAGTGGAGTCTGAGCCTCCAATGAAGTCTTGGGTGCAGCAAGGAGCCTTGTGTGAGCCTTATTGAAGATGGGTGGAAGGGAAACTGGAAATGCCCACATTCACAGTGGAGAAAACTTCCACAGATCTCTTCAGGCAGTCAGAACAGATAAGACAAAAATAGTGAAGCAAAACCCCAAACAATCCAGCTGCCCCAGAATTCGCAAGGATTGGGAAGAGGGTGAGGTTCCCCCTGCACTTGGTGGTCAGTTGTTTGTAATCTGCATCTGCTGAACTCTAGTGCATTTCTCTAGGTCCCAACTCAGCATCAACCAGATTATCCCCAGATTAAAAAACTTGTCTAGACACAGGAATAGGCAGTAGGTGGGGATGGGAAGGTGAGCTCAGGGGAACTGCATAAGATCAATAGTATCTTAAGGGTTTGTAGCAACTTCCCTTCCAGTATCTGTTTTGATCATCTAATCAGATAAGACAAAAAGATTCTGGTGTGTACCCCAACTCCTGGGTTATAAAGAGAGGAGCTTAGTCAGTTACTCACAGATATAAGAGCACCAGGCTGATAGCCAAGAAAATCCAGGTTTCCATGGAAAAGTTGGGAAGCAGGTCCATCACTGCTTTCCTTCACCGATTCTCTCTTCTGAGTTTTCCTTCCAGCAGAGTGTGCTATGCTTTGCAGGCCTGTGTCTGTAGAATATTTCCTACCTGCCCAGCTGTGATCCAGTGAGGGCAGCCTGGAAACTTTATGAGCTGGGATAGGAGGTGGTGCCAGGGCTACAGCCAATGGAAGGGCCACCTGTGGATCATTATCTAGAATTGAAGGAAGCAGTCAGGTGCCCTCTGGACCTTGGCAAAGATTCACGTAAACCCCTATTTTGACTGTATTTGAACACATACTTCTTTGCTAAATCAACAAACAACTCGATCAGTGTTATCTTAAAGTCAAAGACTATTTCATGCTTATCAGAAACTCAACTGAAACTGTTGGCATTAAATTCCCTCTAACTTGTGTTTCTCTTGTGCTTTCCCTCATTCACAAATCCTTGAATTTAATCCCCCAAGCCACATCTACACATCTTTCAGCATGCAGGTTCCTCACTCTAGAATGACCATGGGTCCCATGGAAGACTTTTAATCTTCCTTCAATATTCAGCCAGGACACAAAACCAGTAGAGTCTTTCCTCACCAATAGCCTACAACAAATAAAATCACTTCCTGCTATTGGCAACTTCTACCCACAGCACACATTTACAAGAGGAACTTCTCTATTCTTTGTCTCTATTGGTGGTGGTTTCCATGCTGATTTTCCTCAATGGATTGTAGGAATGTTAAAAAACAGTCTTACTCTGGGGATTGCTATGTTCTTTCCCCCTGGCAGAATTGTTTACACAGAATGGGCATCCAGAGAGTTTGGTTGAGTCAGGTACCCTTGCTGGGATTCTGTATATTCTTCCCTGTGAGTGCTTGGTGAATATTCCATCTTACTGGGGTTATACAACAAAAGGATTCACCCAGGTCTCATCCACTGAAACTGCACATTCAGGCAAATCCACCAGGATGCTGTTGTAAAGCACTGAAGATTCCAAGATGATGATGCCAGCATTTTATTTCAGTCAATGAGGGTCTGAGCAGATGGGTCCTGCGTTTTTTTGTTTGTTTGTTTTTTGTTTTTTTTTGCGGTACTGCGGATTGAACTTAGGGGCACTCTACCTCCGAGCTATACCCCCAGCCCTATTTTTTATTCTTTATTTTGAAACCGAGTCTCACTAAGTTGCGGAGTGCCTCACTAGGTAGCTGAGGCTGGCCTTGAACCCGGATCCTCCGGTCTCAGCCTCCCAAATGCTGAGATTACAAGCGTGCGCCACCACGCCCGGCTTGGTCCTGCGTTTTTGATCAATGGATGCTTACTTAAACAGTTGGAGAAGAACACTTAGAAGCAAGCCCTGGTTAGTACTGTACTAGTTATGGGTATCATCTATATGCCCCATAGCAATCCTGATGGCAGAAACCCCAGAACTGAGGAGTTAGAAAATACACTGACTCCATATACTGTCCAATACTGCATAAGTTTTACCTGAAAAATTGAAGATTACATGAAAAAGAAGCTTCAAATTTCTTAAAAGCAACATAAATGGAAGACACTTAAGCTGCCCTTCTGTACAACTTTCCTGTCTCATCTTTGTCAGCACTTCTGCAAAAGGTGACATTCTGTGGGAGTACCCTCTCCACTTTGGCAGTTGGCCATGAATCCTGCACAGCCATTCTTTGACCTCTTTTTGATTCATATTCCATGGGAAGACAATCAGTCGATCAGTGCTATCAATAAACAACAATGTTACTGATAACTTCGCCATCTCTCCTATCCTATGGCTTGTAAGTCTCTAGGGTTGTTGCATACTGGCCTGAGGAGGTGACTGTCTCAATGGCAACATTTATTACTTCACAACCATCTCACCTCCCTCCATTCTTTACTTAGGAGTTTGGAACATAGACTGAAATGTCTAATGTCATAGTTTGTTACCTTGGGTTAAAGCTTTCTCCAGGAGTCAACCACTGTGATCCATAGCTGCCCTTTGAAAGTATAATGAGCAAACGTATCTATGCATCCACACATTGATTCAAAGCCAAGCTGGTGAATACATTCTATAGATATTATGCTGCGTGTAGGTCTCCTAGTACACAGTCTCATGTCGAGGAGGAGACACATCAACAGGCTCAGATAAAGATGTACTTATGGTGCACCAATGAAGTCTCTGCACAGATGGAGTTCTGCAGAGAGGTAGTTAAGGAAAGAAGGGCAACAGGCTAGAATATCAGCAAAAGAAATGCAAGGGAAGCTCAGAGACAATCACAGTGACACAGAATCGAGAGCTCAAGAAATTTTAATAGATTCGATACTCCTTGTCTAACCAACAGCTATAGATCACAGAAATATATCATACAAAAATTAATATGAAGGAAGTTTAAATTTCTCTGCTGCACCATTGCTCAACACCTGCCATTCCCCCAACAAACTATATTTTGACAATTTGAAAGATAAGGTGGTATCTAGCCTTTGATTGCAGGCAGAGGCCTGTTGGTGGTGAGTCGTGGGGAGAGTGGCAGGTCTCAGAACATTCTCTCTTGGCATTAGCAGAGGTGAGCTGCTGGCCTCAGTGCCATTGCAGGTTGGTAGGGTTGTGTCCCTGCTGTGTCAGGACATATGCCAAGTATGAAATGTAACAGAATCCTCATACTTACGGCACTTAAAGGGAACAAGGGACGAAACACTAAACTAATAAGCACATGGTAAATATTGAATGACAAATTTGGATCAATGTTGTGAAGTAAAAGAATCCTTAGCCAAAGGTCCCAGATGGATTTGGGACACACCACCATTCTTTCTCTTTTTCAACATTCTCCTTTTTAAAAGATATGCAGACAACAGAATCAAGGAGACTTGCAGGATGGGAAGTGTGAGGCCTTGGGCATGCCTGGGCCTCTTTTCTCATCTGTACATGAGGGGAAAGGACCATAATGACCTAGGAAGAAAAAGGTTCCCCTTATCCCAATCATAAGCTCCTCAGGACAGCCTGCCTCTCTCAGCTTCTGTGGCTCGGTGACTTTCTAAGACACCCATCTTCTCCTCATTATTCTCCTCATCTTGTGGATCACCTAGGAGCTTCGAGGTTCTGCAGTTCATCCAGGAATCAAGAGCTTCTCAGGGCAGAATGCAGCAAAATGATACAATAGTCTGAACCTAGAAGAAGACGGTTGTCATGGTGTACCTAACCCCCAAATTCTAGGGAGGTCCCAGAGAGACTGAGTCTACTGAAAAGGGATAACATAAACACACACACACACACACACACACACACACACACACACACACACACCCCTCAGGAAATGAGAGCTAATATATACTGCTCTGAGTACTTTGCCCAAGTTAACTGATATAATCCATACAACAACCCTGTGAGATAATTGTTATCAACTCCAATTGTTATGAATTCATTTACAAATGATCACACTAGGCACTAAAAAATGGAACTTAACCACTCAAGGTTACATGGCTCCTTACTAGCACAGTCATAATTCAAATTTAGATCATTAAGCTATACAGCTCACGGTTCTTAAACTTACACAAATCTCATTCCAGCCCCGTAAAAGACAGAATGTGAGTGGGGGGACACAGAGCGTGTTGAATGGGTGTTGCCAGAGCTCTGCCCCTCCAGAGGGACAGGGTTAGGACACCTAGCAAGACCCTAATGAATGCTGAGGAAATGAGAGGATGACATCCATTCCTCCCCCTATGCCCTGAAGAAAAAGCCCTTTGTAGATTTTCAGGCAAAGGAAAGAAGAAGGAGGATTGCATCGTGGATATTCAATTTCCACTCCATCCTGAGTCTCTGTTTCTGATAAACGAACCCCTCACATCTCTGCAGTGCTGCACACATTATAATTCTACACCTTTCTTCACATTGTTTCTAATGCATCCTCACAGAAAGATTTTGATCTACATAGAGATGGGATTATCTTAAATCTGACTTTATACATGTGGAAAGGGATAGATATTGAAGAGACTTGCCCATACCATTAAACCATGAAGCCAGGGCATGGAAAGAGATTCTGTGAGTGCAAATTGTGCAAGTGGCATGCTTTATTGAATCGCAAACAGGTTCTGAGTAACCTGAGTTTTTGATTCAACATCACATGTTGAATGTATTTCTTTGCACACCTCCAAAAAAACTTACAACATTGTTACAAATTATGATATACCTTTAGGCATACTAAATTGTGCATTCGCTGAACTCCTGGTACCAGCAGAAGGCAGATGTTCCAAAGCGTCCTGACATGTTAAACGCAGATCCATTTGTGTTTCCAGGAAAGGAGAAAATAAAAGTTGATGAAACCGCGGGAAGATGGCGACGGAGTGAGACACGTCTCAAGAGCCACTGTGAGCTCGATTCAAATCAGTCGTGGATCCAGTTTTTTGAAAGAAGAAAAAAAGCAACAAAAAGGTGGAAAACGCTGCGAAAACTGGAATACAGCTGAGCAGAACCCGGAAGGCCGACCAGGGAGAGCAAAGAAGCCCGTCTCCGGGGCCCCGCCGCCACGCCGCCAGGCATAAGCCGCCACTGAGCTGGCCCCGGCGTGGAGTCTACTAAGAAAGAAATACACAACAACCCTCTGCACCCCACCGGCCAAAGCTGAAGTGAGCGACTCCTGAACTCGTCATCCTAGCCAGGCGGCATTTCGAGGCACCTTCGACAGAGACCGGAACACATGGTACGACCAGCTTAAGCCCGCGCAGGCCCATTCCAGCTCACCTCTCCTCACAGAGCCGGAGCAGAGAGAACTGCACCCCAGGACTTGGGTCAGGACTGCGGCAGGAACAGCCTCTCGACGGAAGGGGGAGAAGCAAATCGGCCCAAGGGTGAGTGGGGAAACGGGCAGCTGGCTGGAGTCTGAGGAGCAGACAAAGGAGAACCGGGGAGTCGGCGCGTGCGCAGCAGTAGCAGCCGCCATCTTGTCGGCCGCCCACAGCAGCAGAAATTTGCCCAAAAGACCTGCAGAGGCCAAACCAGGTCTGTTCTTCAAACTTGCAGGGATTTTTATCTTGCTACTTGCTGACGTTGCTTGTTTTCTGGGTTTTTTTGCTTTGTTTTGTTCCGTTTTTACTCTGTTTTCACTTTGCCTTGCTACAATTTATGTATGTTTTTTCGGAGGACTGGTAGCCTTTCAGCTTTTGCTAGATCCTAGAAGTCAACACCTGAAACCCACCAAAGACACCAATAGAGCAGGCAGAAGAAATTCCAGAGTAATTGCAACTCAGTACAAGATACCATTCACAGAGAGAAAATAAAAATAAGAAACCTACAAATTCAGGGAAAGCGTGCAAGAGCAGCAAAGTTATAAATTTAAGGACAGGGAAACCATGAGAAGGAGAAACACAAAAGAAACAATGAGTCAGCACGACCCCACAATAACAGAACTCAATGACACTGATTGGCAGAGCTTACCAGAAGGACAATTCA
>PVLC010020747.1:14664-28970 GCA_004027655.1 Graphiurus murinus | reverse complement strand
TTTGCTGTTCTTGCAAGTTTTCTTGTCCAATCTCTGTAGTTGGGGTTTAGGGGTGACAGGGTGTGTTCAGAGATAGAGTTTGGGTGAGAGGTCACCGTAAAAGTTGCAGGGATAGGGTAAAGAAGGGGGTAAAGATTAGAGATGGTAGCTATTGATATGTGACAGGAAAAAGAGGAAAAGAAAAGAGAGGAGGTAAAGTGTAGCAGAGAGGAGTAGGTGGGGGGGGGCTTGTAAAAGGGATAAGGAGGGGGTTCAATGACCTAAGCAAGAGATAACAAAGCAAGTATTCATCCAAACAAACATAAACAAATCAAAGCAATAACAAAGTTTAGACACTTCAAATTTAAAACTTAACACCAAAAGAGAATGAAACAAAACAAAACAGAAGAAAACCAAAAACCAAAACCCATAAAGAAACAAAAAACAAAAAACAAAACAAAACAAAAAACCCCAAACTCTACAAATAGTAAACAGACACTAAAACCAACGCTCTGCTAGTTGGTAAGTACCGAGCTTAAATTTTCACGTGTGTCTTTGGCATTTTTTATTTATTTATTTTAATTTGCTCTGTCAGTGCAGGCAGAGAATTGTCCATTGCTAGTTTATGTCTCTGGACTCTCCACTGGGTCTGGCTGCGTCTCTGTCTCTGCTTTTTGCTTTAGCAGTCTAAAAGCCAGGCCTTTCCAGATACCCTGTGTGCACTGGGTTTCTCCACCCTTCTGGCCCTGTCTAGGTTCTAGCAGGGCAGATGGCTGAGTCTATCCTTTGTTTTGTGAATCCCGCACCCTGCACCCGAGGTGCGCTAGCCCGACTTACGGCTCCCTGCAACACGGCCTGTTCCCGTTCTGATGGCTGGAGGCGCAATTGGGCAATGATGGTCTGTGTAGCTAGCAGGAAGTTGGTGGGAGGGGCTGGCATCAAAGATGGTAGCCCGCCGTTCCCAGCGCGCGCAGGCTCCCCTCTCCGAGTTTGTGTTCGATTTTCCAGTATTCCTTCTCTTCCTTCTGTGAAGAAATGGACTCCCGCCTGTGCTCTTTCCTCCTTTGCACCGTTGCTCACTGCTCCGTCTTTGGGGTGGTGCTTCCGACTGGCCGGCGGGAGCTTCTGCCGCGGGAGCTTCCGACTGGCCAGCAGGTGCTTCTGCCGACTATTCCACGGGGGGGTTCTGGTCACTGTTGCGGCGATCCCCACCTGGGTAGTTCGTGGAGATCTGGGGCCAACGCCAGGCCTGGGCTGTTAGCCGTGTCCCCGTGTAGCTAGCTGCTCACAGAGTCTGGCTCATCTCCGCTGCTTCTTCCACAGCCTAATCCCCGAGGCGCCTGACCACCGCTGCGCAGTGCGCAGGGCCATAGCCCTGGGCGCGGGGCTGTAGCAAGTCCCTTTGCCCTCCTGGGTCCGCTTTTTTGATCTTCTTTAGGTGTGGTTCAAATTTCACTTTTTTTGTTGTATTTTTCTTCTGTTAAGATGCTCCTTTTATGGTAAATTTTGTTCGCAAGCAATCACAGCATCTATGGAAAGCTGTTTCATTCCATCGCCATCTTGGATCCGTCCGCTTTTTGAACTTTCTGCTGAATTTGTCACTGTTGACCACATAGTCCTCTTGAAACACTCTTATTTATTGATGCCTATGTCTCTGCATGAACTCGATTTTTCAGTCTTTATTGTTTTCCAAGTTAACAATGATTGTATTATTGTAATAGAATGCTTTTTAAAAATTACATGTGATTTCATATAAAGCTGCTTGGAAGAAAGGTAAAAATTGCCTCAAATCCTTCTCAGAAATAGCCTCCATTATTAAATGAACATTCTCTCTATTACAGATGGATGGACAGTTGAAGTGAGTGATAGATATAGAAGTAGAAATAAATTTATTAAAATGGGACCATACTTGACACTGTTTGAGGAAGACAGATTCCAAGATGATCCCTAGTTATTACTGCCTCCTGGTATTCATACTCACCCACCAAGGAAACTTTCTGTCCTGGGATATTTCTTTTTGGAAATGTTTGAAACAATACATTCAATTTCTTTAACAGATGTATAGTGACATACAGTTAGCTTTTTACCCCCACTTTGGAAAGCTTTGATAGTGTGTGGTTTCCAAGAAATTTATTCACTTCATTTAAATTGTTTATTGACATAAAGTTATTTATAGTATTATTTTACAATTCTTTTAATTTCTGTAGAAACTTTAGTGATACTGCTTCCCACATTACATATTAGTAAATTGTTGCTATCTCCTTTTCTTGGTCAATTCAGAAGTTAACAATTTTATTGACCTTGTCAATGAACCAGGTTTGTTTTCATTTATTCTTATCATTTTTTTGTTTTCTATATCTTTGGTTTTTATTATTATTTTGTCCTACTTACTTTTATTATTTTTATTTTTGTGGTACTGGAGATTGAACACAGGAGTATTCTGCTTCTGAGTTACACTCCCAGCCCTATTTTATATTTTATTTTGAAACCAGGTCTCACTAACCTTCGCAGACTGTCCTTGAACCTGCAATCCTCCTATCTCAGCCTCCTAAGTACTGTGATTATAGGTGTGCACTACTGTGCCTGGCTTAATTTATTCTTTTTCTAGTTCAAAATGGAAGCTGAGGTCATATTTTTCAGATGTTATTCTTTCCTACTATAGATATGTAGTGCTGTATGGTTTCATATATTACTTCTAACTGAATATTACAAATTTTAGCATAAATTTACCTAAATTATGAGCTTCACAAATTTTAATATGCCTTGCTGTCATTTTTATTTAGTTCAATTTTTTTCCAATTTTCTTTGACCCTTGAGTTATGCAGAAGAGTGTTATGTAGTTTACAACACTTTGCTCCTCAAATATGTTACCTGTGCCACAACACATTAATGTTATTGTTTTGTTTTAAATAGCCAAGTATTTTGTACAGTGACTTAAACCTGTGGTACCTTCCCACCTATATTTCTGTTTATTGCTTTCTATATTTGTTATTACTTTCTAACTGAGTGCTATTATTGACAGAGAAGAAACTTTATATGATTTGTATTCCTTTAAATTTATTGAATCTTATTTTCTTCCCTCTGTATGCTCTAGCTCATGAATTGTTCTGAGTGTATTGAATAGAATGTGTATTTAGCTGTTATTAGTTGAAGTGTTCTATGAATATCAATTCGATTAACTTGGTAGAATTGTTCATGTGTTCTGTATGTTTACTGCTTTGATATCAGTTTTTTTCTATTAATTACTATGATGCGTGTTGAAATCTTGACTATAATTTTTGTCTTACTGATTTCTCCTTCTAGATCTACAAATTTGTGCTTCTTGTGTTTTCTTTTTATGATTTTTACACATTTATTGGTGCATTGTAGTTTCACATCACGATGTAGTTCACAGTGATGGTGACATTCATGCACACAGCACTTGGCGAGCTTACCCCCAGCTCCCTCCCCACTTCCCCTTCCCATACAGGTTATTGAGTGGCATTGGTATTCTCACGTAAGTACAAAATGTCAGTGGAAGTGTTTCCTTCATTAATTCTCCTCCATCCTCCCCTAGACCACCTTCCTCACTTCACTGGGCTTTCGCCTCCATTACGTAAAGTCCTGCTTGTATCCTGATTACTCCCTAAAGAAAACATATAACTCTTCACTTTATCTGACTGGCTAATCTTACTTATTATAATGTTCTCCAGGCCCATCCATTTTCCTGCAATTAGCATCCTTTTTTTCCTTCTTGAATGCTGAGTAGATTTCCATTGTGTGTATATCCCATTATTTTGTAATCCAATCATCTGTTGATGGACACACCTAGGTTGGTTACTAATTTGGTTCACAATTTGGCATAATTTTAAATTGTGCTGCTGTAAATCTGGATATGTGTGTATTGTGTATCTGTCAGCATTTTTGCAGCTATAATCTGAAGATTGACCATGTAACCTAGAGGAAAGATTTATTTTCTAATGGTTCCAGGTTCAGTTCATGGGAAGCTGTGGACCACAGATCTCAGGGCACGGAGGTGGGAGGCAGAGGGAGAGAACAAGGACTGTATTCACATCAGGAAGGCTGGAAGCATGAGAGGGCAGGGGGAGGAGGAACCATTTCTATAATCCCCAAGACCCCACCCCCAGGGTCCACCCCCTCCAGCCACACCCTACCAGCCTACCAGGTGCCACTCAGGCAAATCCATTACAATGGATTTATCTGTTTCTGGGATTACAACCCTCATGACTCAATTACATCAGCTCCAAACATTAATAAATAAACCCTTTAGGGGACATTTTATATATAACTGTAACATACTATTATATTATTCTGATTTCAGTCCCTTCAGAAAGATACCCAGGAGTAGTATAGCTGGATCATACGGTGGATCCATTCCCAATTTTCTGAAGAATCTCCATAATGGCTGCACTAATTTGTAATCCAACCAACAGTATAGAAAAGTTCCTATTTCCCCACATTCTTGCCAGCATTTATTATTGTTTGAATTCTTGATGATTGCCATTCTAATTGGGGTTAAGTGGAATCTCAGTGTAGTTTTGATTTGCATCTCCCTGATTGCTAATGATGTTGAACATTTTTTTTCATGCATCTATTGGCCATTTATATTTCTTCTTTTGTGAAGTATCTGCTGAGTTTGATTGTCCATTTCTTGATTTTTTTTGTGTTAGATCTTTTAAGTACTTTTATATTTTAGATATTAGTCTTCTATCAGATGAATAGCTGGCAATGATCTATCTGTAGATCTCTCTTTAGGCTCTTTATGGTTTCCTTTGATGAACAGAAACTTTTTAGTTTAATGCAATCTCAAATATTAATACCTGTTTTAATTTTTGTGCCTTGGGGGACTTATTCAGGAAGTGTCTATATGTTCTTATATGTTAGAGTGTTGGACTTATACCCTCCTCTAGTAATTTCAGAGTCTCTTGAGTTGAGTCTTGTGCAGGGTGAGAGGTTGAGATTTAATTTCATTTTTTTCTATAAATTGATAACCAGGTTTTCCAACACCATTTGTTGAAAAGGCCATCTTTTCTCCAGCTTACGTTTTTGGCACCTTTGTTGAAAACCAGTTGACTATATTTGTAGATTTGTGTCTGTATCTTCTATTCTGTTCCATAGTTCTATGTGTCTGTTTTTGTGCCATTACCATGTTGTTTTTATTACTGTGGCTCTGTAGTATAATTTGAAGTTAGGTATTGTGATGCCTCCTGCATTATATTTTCTTTGTTGGATTGTTCCTTTTATTAGTAAGAAGTGACCAACTTTGTATCTTCTGGTAAGTTTTGGCTTAAAGTCTGCTTTGATGGATATGAGAATTGCTCCCTTTGCTTGTTTTGGATCTCTGTTTGCTTGGAATATCTTTTCTCATCCTTTCATCTTTAAACTATGAATGTCTTTGTCTATGAGTTTCTTGAAAGTAGTATATAGTTGGGTTATGTTCTTTAATCTACATTGCCAATCTATGCCCTTTAATTGAGGTGTTTAGACCTTTGATATTCAATGTAATTGAGAGATTATTTTTGTTTACTGTAATTTTTAGTTGTATTTTTTTTTTGGTTTGGCATATTGCTATTTCTTCTTCACTTAGTTTCTCATCTGATGGAATTTGCCTCTTCTCTGGTTCTTTTTTTATTTCTTTTTTCTTCTTTTTGTTTTATTTATTTAAGTATTTTCTCTAGTTTGGGTTTGGTAGCCATGAATTCTTTTTGTTTCGGTTTATCTTGGAAGATTTTTATTTTCTGCCACTTTTGAAAGATATCTTTGCTGCATATAGCAGTCTTGGCTGGAAGTTATTTTCTTTCAGGGTCTGGAGTACATCATACCAGTCCTTTCTGGCTTTCATGCCTTGGGTTGAGAAGTCTAGAATGAATCTTATTGTTTTGCCTCTGTATGCCACCTGTTCTTTTGCTCTTGATACACTTAAGATTCTTTCCTTGACTTTTATGTTAGTCATTTTGATTATTATGTGGTATAGAGAAGTTCTTTGATCTTGTCTTGTTAGGGTTCTGAATGCTTCCTGTACATGAATATCCATCTCTTTTTCTATGCTTGGGTAATTTTCTGATATCATTTCACTGAAGAGGTTTCTAAATTCCCTTGGTTTTTGCTTCTAGTCCTTCTTCAGCCTATTATCTACAAGTTAGGTGGTTTCATATTATCTAATATTTCTTGAATATTCTGTTCATGTTGTAGTGTTGTTTTCTTTATATTGTTGATTGTGTGGTCAGTTTTGAATGCTCTGTCTTAAGCAAGTGAGACTCTATTTTCCATGTAGTTTAGTCTGCCAGAAGTAGTTTCTACTGAGATATTAATTTCTTGTCTCCTTAATTTCATTCAGGGCCTCTTTTTGGTTCTTTCTTAGGACCTCAATTTCTCTATTGATATGTTCTTCCATATTTTGTACACTTTCTCTGATTTAATGTAAAGACCTTTGATCATATTGAAAATCAAAATTCTGAATTTTTCAGGCATTTTCTGCATCTCAATATTGGTAATCTCCTCTGTTCAGTTGTGGGAGTTTATAATTTCCTTTTTGGTCTTCATTCTCATGTTTTCAGAATTCTTAGGTTTGTATCTCTGTTTCCTTGGTATCCTCTTCCTCTTTGTGTGAGAGTTCTATGTCTATTTGTTGTCGAATTATAATAAAGCCTGTGCTGGGGTATATATTTTTCTCAACAAATCTGTCTCATATAATTAGACTTCTGAGACAGTCCCCCAGAATCTCTTTAAAATGATATAATCCTTAGCACAGGCAAGCAGCAGTCTTTAATTGACTGCAGGCCTCCATGTGTCAAAACTTAGCAGGGCCAGAGACTATAATGTTCCAAACCTACAGCCCAGTCGACTGAGATTTAATGTCCCAAGGATGCCACCGCTCCTCTGCTGGTTGCAATCATGTGAAACCCTGTGGATCACTGGCCTCAAAAATATGTCTTCTTTATTTTTGTCCCCTTTTCAGGAATTTGGATGAACAGATGATTAACAGAGAATCAATGACTTGGGAAGCCACTTTAAGTATTAGATCAATAAAAGTTCTCCGACAGTTCTCTGATGCTTTGCTCATTTTTTACAGATATTTTTCTTTCTTTCTTTCATCTTAATATCCCTGGATATACTCTCAGGTTTACTAATTTTCCTCTTGGAATCTTTAATCTACATGAACCTCATTAAGTATATTTTTTATCTCCGGCACTCTAGTTTTTATCTTTAGAAGTTAGATTTAGGTCTTGTAAATATTGTTTAGGTTTTGCTTAACAAGCTAAGTCTTTCTTCTAGATATTTGAACATATGAAGCATGATCATAATAGCTATTTTAATGATCTTGTCTACAATTTTTTTCATCTATGTAATTTCTAGGGTTGTTTGGTTGATTCAGCTTTTTCCCTCAATATGGATAATATTGGCATTCCTTGCATGCTTGATGATTCTTGATTGGATGCCAAACACTATTACTTCTACATTTTGGATTCTACATATTTTTATATTTCTGTAAATAGTATTGCACTCTTTCCCAGGATGCAGTTAAGTTACCTATAGGTACCTTGACCCATTCAAATCTTGCTTTTGACTTCTGGTGGATCTTAAACAGTGTTTATTTAGAGTGATTTTGTCTCAATGCTAAGGCAAAACTTTTTGGATACTCATGATTTATGAAATTGTCCACCCTCCAAGTGAAAATAGAAACTATTCCCAACCTGGTGTGATTCTATTCTTCTGTCCTTGGCTTTAGATAATTTCCTTAAATACCTACACTCTTCATTATTTAACTGAAGACTCGAGTACTTTTTCATATATCTGATCCACTTTTTCTGTGAAATCTCTTTAATGTTTGGTTTTCTGATCTTCTCAGCTTGCCTGACTCCACCTGGCTTCCTTCATGGCCTAGAAATTCTCACAGAACAGTAGGTTGTGGTGATTATAAGGATAACCTTGTTAGAGTCTTCTATAACAGGGATTACTGACCTTTCATTGCATAATTTATAAAGTATTGAAATGTTTCATATATTTGGTTCATTTATTTAGTTGTTCCAGATGGAGAGAAAGTTTAGTGCTTGTTATTTCATCTTAGTTGGAAGCAGAGGTCCTAATCATTATCATATAATTTTGAAATACAAAATACATAATTAGTTTCATTTAAATTTAACATAATCAAGATATTCTAGAGTGAGCTTGAAGGAACAACAGAACTTTGGCTCAGTGTCACTTCACTATAAGCCAGGAGTCGACAAATAATACTGAGCAGACCAAGTGCAATCCATGGCCTGTTTTGTACAGTTTGGATGCTAAAACAGTGTTTTCTGGGTTGTAAAGGAAGCAAAGAATCATAAGAAACAAAGATTGTTTATGCCCTACAGAGCCTGAAATTTTTACTATTTGACCACCTACAGAAAAATTAAAAAAAAATTCTAAAAGGCCTCAGATAAGAAAAATTATTATGAAGGATAACCTAAGCTGTTTGGGTTATGTAACAGAAATTTCATGCTTCAGTTTATGATAATAAAAATTTCCCTTGATGTGAATTATTGGGAAGTAATTATTTTTTTTACTTCTTACAACCACTTTTCTACCATTTAGTTTTGTTGGTTATGTTATTTTTTAATCAAAGTTTAAAGCAATCAAACTTTTTAGTCAATTACTGTAATTGTTTAAATAACCTGATTTAAATAGATTTTAATGCCTAACAACACTTAACTTTATTCATTAATTGTCTTTTCATTTCTAAAGTCTTTATTTCATCAATTTCTTGATTAGCAGGATTTCACTTTTTGTGAAACTATTGTAGAAATTATATCTTTATGATTTTGTATGCTTACTAAATTTGGTGGCTTGAATTTTAAAAGTTAAATGAGTATGACCTTCTAAGATCATATTCTCTTTAGAATATTTAAGTTATTGCTACAGTGTTTTTGGCTGTTGCTCTTAAGAAGTATGAAATCAGCCCAAATTCCTATGAGTAGAAAAAATAGATTATTATTTTTTCTGCCTGAATCATGAAGAATTGGGAAGTTATGACTCATTAGAGCCCTGAATGCTTTTTCCATTCCATTTGTTAGATAAAATTTAGCTCTGTATTAAACCATTTTGTTTACTGTTCATATCTGTTAACTTCTAATCTCTTCAATGTCTTGGTATATTCACTTTGATTATTAATTCATTCATTAACTTATCTACTCATTAATTTATTCAAAAATGTTTCATTTACGTATGTCAACAAAACAAAATCTATTTCCCTTTGAAGTTTATATTGTAGTACAGGGAGAAATATATAAGCAAGTACGTAAGTAAATGCATATCAGGGGATGATCTATAAGTAATTATAATTCACATCAAGTAGAAAAAAAAAAAACCTAGGCAAGTGTGACTACCATCCTAGATACAGAGTCTGGGCGTTATCCAAAACTCAAACTGGACACTGATATAACTTTTTACCTTAATAGAGTAACTACTTTTTAAGGTTTTATTTTGTTTTAAATTGGCATTGGAATTTTTTCACCTAATATGCCTGCTTCCTAACTCCCTCTTTAGGAATAGGCTTTTAAAATTCAATGTTCCCCTCCATGAAATGAAGTTTAGCAACTGCTTTTCTTTTTTATACATTTCTTTCCAGTACATTAATATTCTGTTTTTACCAGTGAGTTTCAGTGCAGCTCCACTTGAGTTTTCTTCTGAAAAAAAAATTAAAAGTTACTGCATTAGAAGTAACAAGAGAAGTAAATACTGATGTTTTATTGCACTTGATGACTGAAATCAAGTATCTCATTGAAGTTAAGGATTTGTTAATTTGGATATATTCAATAATTTCCATCTTTCTCTCAAATTCATTTGGATTTATATGGCTTATAATTTCTATCACTAGAATGTAGAATTTTTAAAAATTCATTTTTGTGAAACAATTAAGAAAAATACAATATAAATTCAAATAGCTACACAAACAGCAGGGTATAAAGATATATCTTAGTAAATTGAGCTATTGCCTAGTAGGCAGTGCTAATTCAGGGTTTGAAAGTCAATGTAAAGTTGTCAATACATATTTACAGGCTAGCCTATTATTTTCTCTGAGTTAGTGAATGACTGCCTCCTCATTTAATTCTGGATTTATCTGATTCATATCCCAGTTTTGACTTTCTAAACTTTTCCTCACGTTTCACATTTAAGTCCATACATAATTTTGAGTTAACTTTTGCATAAAGTATTGGTCTGTACTTATTGTTCTTGAACCATTTGTTAAAAGGCTCTACTTTCATTGAATTCTACTTGTATCTCTGACAACATTCAGCTGAACATATTTTTATGGGTCTATTTCTGTGTTCTTCATTCTGTTCCATTGATCTATGTGTCTATACCAGTAGCACATAGTCTTGGTCACTATTGCTGTATAATAAAGCTTAAAATTGGGTATACTAATTCCTCCCATTTTATTCTTTTAAAAATTGTTTTAGCATTACAAGTTCCTTGCTTTTTTAATATAAACTTTGCCTATACACGGAAGAAATACTTGCAATTGTTTTTAAGCTATATTGGGAAAGAATTGGCATCATAGAGATGCTTACTCTACTAATAGTGACCATGGTCTCTATCTCCATTTATTTAGATCTTTGTTTTCTTTTGTCAGCATTGTGTAGTTTTCAGTATACAAGTTCGATACTGCCATATTATATCGAACCTTTTTATTTCATTTGTTTTGGAGTGATGGTAAGTGGTAATATATTTTTATTTTTAGTATGAATAGGTTAATTGCTACATTATAGAAATACACTCCACTTTTGCATGTTTATCTTGTATAATGCTATCTTACTGAATTCACTTATTAGCTTAAGAGATTTTTGTTAGATCTCTTGGGATGTTTCCTTCTGCCTGCAAACAGTGACTGTTTTATGTCTTCTTCTCCAATCTGTATAACTTTTATTTCCTAATCATGTTTTATTATAGTGGCTAGAATTTTCACATATTCATTGAAAGGAGGGAAGAGAATGAGAGTCCTTGATGAGTTCTCCACCTTAAGGAACACTGAGTCTTCGCCATTAATCATAATATTAACTGTATTTTTTGTAGATGCTTTTTATGCAATTGAAGAAGTTCTCTTCTATTCTTATTTTTCTAAGAGTGTTTACCATGAATGGCTGTTGAATTTTGCCAAATGCTTTTGGTACATCAGTCAATACCATGCAATTTTTCTACCTGAGCTTGTTAATATAGTGGATTAAATTGCTTTTTTTAATTGGTGCCTTGTAATCATACATCTTGAAGTTCAGAGTGATGGAGGCATGCATGCACACAGCACTTGTTGAGGCCTCCACCAGTTTCTACTCCACTCCCTCTTCCTCCCCACCTTCCTTTGATGAGCACAGTGATTGGCTTTGATAATTTTGTGTATGCACATCATGACCATTGAGGTGTTTTCCTCTTCAAGTCTTCCCCCCCCACCTCCCACTCATCTCCCTCAGTTATGTCCCCTCCTTCACTCCACTAAGGATCTGGAGTTCCTCCTGTGTCCCAATTTCTCCCTAGTTTCCACAAGTGAGGGAGAACATCTGACCCTTCATTTTTTGTGACTAACTTATCTCACTTTATTCCAAATATTGATCCATCATTGCATTGTATCACTAGTAACAGTGTATAATTTTTTATAATATTTGCTCAATTTCATTTGCTACAGTTTTTAAAGGATATTTGTACTTAACTCCACAAGGGTTATGGGTCTATCATACATTTTTATTTTTGTTGTTTGGTATGTTCATGTTTAACTGGTTTGGTAAAATGATCTGGGAAATATTTCCTCTTCTGTATTCTGGAAAAGATTTGTAGAATTTGTGTTACTTCTACTTTAAAAATTTGCTATCACTTTTCAGGGAACCCATCTAAGTCTGGTGATCTCTTTTTTGGGATTTTGGAAAAATGACCAACTTGCCAGGTGTGGTGGCACACATCTATAGTCCCAATTCTTGAGAGACTGAGATAGGAGGACTGCAGGTTCAGGGCCAACTTATAAACTTATAAAAAAAAAAAAGGGCAACTTATAAAGTCCACAGCAACTTAGTGAGACCCTGTTTCAAAAAAAAATAGGGCCGGGGTATAGGTTAGAGGTAGAATGCCTCTGGGTTCAAACCCCAGAGCCATCCATACACACAGAAAGAAAGAAAGAAAGAAAGAAAGAAAGAAAGAAAGAAAGAAAGAAAGAAAGAAAGAAAGAAAGAAAGAAAAAGAAAGAAAGAAAGAAGAGAGAGAGAAAGAGAGAGAGAGAGAGAGAGAGAGAGAGAGAGAGAGAGAGAGAGAGAGAGAGAAATGAAGGAAGGAAGAGAGGGAGGGAGGGGGAAATTACAAATTCCATTTCCTTAATAGTTGTAAGGCTATTCAAATTTTTTTTTTCAGGTGATTTATAGTCATTGTACTTTTTTGGGGAATTGTTTTATTTAATTTAAGGTTTGTTTTTTATGTACATGGAATTATTTGTAGTATTTCTTTATTTTGACGTGTGCATGATTCATAGCAATAGTAAATGTTTCATTTCTTATATTAGTGATTTGTGTCTTTTCTTTTTGTCAGTCATGCTAGAGGTAGGTCAATAGGTCAATCATCTTACTCTCCTCAAAGAATCAGCTCTTTGTTTTTATCTCTATTGCTCTTTTCTCAGGTTCTTGAGGTGGAAATTAAATTTTTAAAACTTTTTCTAATATAAGCATTCAATGCTTTAAATTTCCCTCTCAATACTTACTAGCTGTGGACCATGGATTTTAATGTTACATGTTAGTTTTTATTCTCCATTTTTTTAACATGAAACACAAAAATCATACACATATATGCTAAATACCTCAATCACATCAAGGTTATTGGCATTTTCATCTCTTTAAAAATTTATTTAATCTTTTGTTAGGTACATTTAAAATTCTTTCTTCTTTGAAATTTATAATAATTTTTATTAGCTATAGTCACCTTGCATGCTATAAAATACTATAACTTAATTTAACCACTAATCTATTTCCTCTCTATGAGATCAACTCTTTTTAGCTTCCTCACATGAATGAGGCCATGAGGTATTGGTATTTCTTTGCCCGAGTTATTTTACTTAATATCATCCAGTTTCATTCATTTTACCACAAATGACAAGATTCTTTCTTTTATGGAACTCAATGGCATTCCATTTATATATGTCACATTTTCTTTATCCATTGATCCCACCATTAGTGGACATCTTGGTTGACTCCATGTCTTTGCTATTATGAATAGTGCTGCAATAGGCTTGGTAATGCAGTTATCTCTTTGGCATATTGATTTTTCTCCTTTGGGATGTATGTGCAATTAGTGGGATTGTTGGATCATATGGTGATTGTATTTCTAGTGTTTTGAGAAAACTTTGTGTTGTTTCCATAATGGTTGTACTAATTTATATTCCTAGCAATAGCATATCAGACTTGCCATTTTTTTGCATCTTTGCCACCATTTGTTTTTTATCCTTTTGGTAATAGCCATGTAAATTGGGGGGAGATAATATCTCATTGTAGTTTCAATTTTCATTTCCCTGGCCATTAGTGATATTGAGCATTTTTATAAACTTGTTGGTCATTTGCATGCCTTCTTATGAGGAATATCTATTCAGATCATTTGCCCATTTTTAATCAGAGTTTTTAAAAGTTTTAAATTTTTTGCTATTGAGTTGTTTGCAGTATTTTTATGTTCTTGAATTAATACCTTGTCAAGTGAATAGTTTGCAAATATTTTTTCCCATTCTACATGATTTCTCTTTACTTTGTTGATTCTTTCCTTATTGTGCAGAAATTTCTTAGTTTGATGTAATCCCACTTGTCTAATTTTGCTTTACTTGCTTTTTGTGCTTTTAAGGTCTTGGCTGAAAAATCTTTGCCTATGAAAGTTTCTTGAAGTATTTCTTCTGTGTTTTCTTCTATAATTTTCATAGTTTAATGTTTTGCAGTTATGTCTTTGATCTATTTTTGAGTTGATTTTGTATGTGGTGAGATATAATGGTCTCTTTTCATTCTACATGTGGATATCGAGTTTTCCCAGTATCATTAATTGAAGAGACTGTCCCTTTCTCACTATCCCTCTTTATTTTCTTGCCACTGTCTTCATGCCAGGACTATGCTGTTTTTATTACTAAGACTTTGCAGCATACTTTTTTTTTTTTTGGTTTTTTTTGGCGGTACTGGGGATTGAACTCAGGGGCATTCTACCTCTGAGCTATACCCCCAGCCCCATTTTTTATTCTTTATTTTGAAACCGAGTCTCACTAAGTTGCGGAGTGCCTCACTAGGTAGCTGAGGCTGGCCGCGAACCCGGATCCTCCGGTCTCAGCCTCCCGAATGCTGGGATTA
>PVLC010020747.1:0-14564 GCA_004027655.1 Graphiurus murinus | reverse complement strand
CAGCATACTTTAAAGTCAGTTATTGTGATGCATTTTTGTTCTTTTTTCTCAGATTGCTTTCCTTATTTGGAGACTTTTGTGGTTTCATATGAATTTTAGGATATTTTTCTATTGCGTGAAGAATGACATTAGAATTTTTATAATAATTGCATGGAATCTGTAGATTTCTCCAGGTAGCTTGTATATTTTAACAGTAGTCTTCTACTGACTGAACACAAGACACCTTTTCTTTTTGTGTATGAGTGTCTTTTCCAATTTCTTTCATAGTTTTCACTGTAGAGATCTCTACCTCCTTGGTTAACTTTATTCCAAGATATTTAATTTTGTTCATTGCTATTGAAAATGAAATTATTTTTCAGCTAGTACACTTTTGTGTATAGAAATGCTGTTTATTTTTATTTTTATTTTTTTTTATTTTTTATGTTTTATTTTTTGATTTTTTAGCATGGAATTTTATACATTTCTTGGGTACAACAGGGTTAATTACACATTTTTGTTGGGTACAAACTAGTACAGGTAAAGACATCCATGCACATATTTCTCAGTAACCCTTCCCCAGTTCCCACCCACCCTCCCCCTATCTCCTGGTCACTAAAAGTTAAAAATCAAATGCTCTCCCTAATATGTGGAAGCTAGGGAGAAAATGGGACATAAGAGGGACTTCAGGTGAAGAAGAATTCTTAGGTGAACAAAAAATTTGACTTAATGGAAGGTAACGGGAGAAGGGGGGGGACACCCTAATGAGCATGATGTACTTAGAAATGCTGTTTATTTTATATGTTGATTTTGTATCCTACAAATTTACTGAATTTGTCTTTTTTTTTATTTTTTTTATTTTTTTTGCGGTACTAGGGATTGAACTCAGGAGCATTCTACCTCCGGGCTATACCCCAGCCCTATTTTTATTCTTTATTTTGAAACTGGGTCTCACTAAGTTGTGGAGTGCCTCACTAGGTAGCTGAGGCTGGCCTCGAACCCGGATCCTCCGGTTTCAGCCTCCCAAATGCTGAGATTACAAGTGTGCGCCACCACGCCCGGCTTGAATTTGTTTGTTTTAGTTCTAATAGGTTATTGGTAGAGTCTTTAGGTTTTTCTATATTTAAAAGATAATGTTATCTACAGACATGGAAATTTGACTTCCTTGTTTCCAGACTGGGTACACTTTCCTTCTCTTGCCTGATTTCTCTGTGACTTCCAGCTCTATGTTGAATGAGTCATCAAAGTAGACATTCTTGTCTTGTTTTGGTACCTGGAGGAAGAGCTTTCAACGTTTTTCTACTCAGTGTGATGTTAGCTGTGAGTTGTCATATATGACCTTATTGTGTTGAGGTATTTATTGATGAGATTTACATGTCACTCAAAATATAGTTGTTATTCTCTTTATACCAGCTATCTTGGTAAATTGAAAACTGAGTGAGAAATTTTGAGAAATATGCCAAAACACATATACTGGAGAAAAGATAGTCTTTTCAACAAATAATGTTGGAAGAGCTGAATTTCCATATGTTGAAGAATGAAATCAGACCCTATCTCTCACCCTGCAGAAACATCAACTCAAGATGGATAAAAAAAAACCCAGAAATTTGACCACAAACTTTGCGATTACTAGAACAAAACATAGCACAAATTCTCCAACCTATAGGTACTGGTAGAAACTTCCTTAGTAAGACCCCTAAAGCTCAGGAAATAAAATCTAGACTTAATAAATGGAATGCTATCAAATTAGAAAAAACTTCTATGCAGCAAAGGAAACAATAAAGAGTCTGAAGAGAGACCCAATAGAATAGAAGTACATCTTTACTAGCTACTCTTCTGATAAAAGGCTAATATATAGGATATATAAAGAACTCAAAAAACTACACACACACACACACACACACACACACACACACACACACACACACACAAATAACCTAAATTTAAAAAGTGGGCTGGTAGTGAGGTGTGGTGTGGTGGTGCATTGATGCATGCCTATAATCCCATTACTTGGGAGATGAGGAAGGAGAATCATGGGTTCAAGGCCAGACTCAGCAACTTAGTGAGATCCAGGATTTTTTTTTTTTTTTTGGTACTGAGGATGTGGGGATGGAACCCCAAGGGCATTCTACCTCTGAGCTATATCCCTATCCCTAATTTTTATTCTTTATTTTGAAACAGGGTCTCACTAAGTTGTGGAGGGCTTCACTGAGTAGCTGAGGCTGGCCGAGAACCTGCAATCCTCCTATTTCAGCCTCCCAAGTACTGAGCTTACAAGTGTGTGCCCCCATGCCTAGCTGATCCAGTTTCAAAACAAAAATAATAATGAGTAGAGCTGTACGTGAGAAGTAGAATGTTCCTGGGTTCATTCCCCAGTACAAAACAATTCAACATCATTAGCAATCAGGGAAATGAAAATCAAAACTACCCTGAGATTCCATCTTACTCCAATTAGAATGGCAATCATCAAGAATGCAAACAATAATAAATACTGGCAAAGATGTGGGGAAATAGGAACTCTCATACACTGTTGGTGGAATTGTAAATTAGCACAAGTCCTATGGAGATCAGTAGGGAGGTTCCTCAAAAGACTAGCAATGAAACCAGCATATGACCCACTATATCACTCCCATGTATTTTTACAAAGAAATTAGAGCTCTTTCTCTAACTACTATTATAGTGATACATGCATACCTGTGTTAATTCAAAAGAGCCAAATTATGGAACCAACCTAGGTGTCTGTCAACAGATGATTGGATAAACAAAATGTGTTGCATATACACATGGAGTTTTACTCAGCCATAAAGAACAAAATGGATAGAAGGAAAATGGATAGAATTAGAGAATATTATTCTAATTGAGATCAGCCAGTCTCAAAAAGTCAAGGGTCTTAGGTTTTCTCTCATATGTGGAAGCTAGAGAGAAAATAGGGAACATAAATAGAGAAGTCAGTAGAAAAATGGGAGGGATTGTGGAAGGGAGGTGGGGAAGGGAAAGAGGAGGCTTGAGGAAGGAAACAGTTCAAATAATGCTATGTCCATATATGGATATATCACTACCAATCTATGTATGGGAGGGAGGAGAGCGAGTGGAGGGATGCTGAAGGAAATACACCAGGTACTGTATCACTTTGAAGCTATGATGTGTAATTACAGTATACCAATAAAAGTTTTTAAATAATGAAGGAAATGTGAGAGGACCTGATGGGGCAATTAGGATGAAAGCTCTCTTTCTCTCAGCCCCAGTAGATGTTAATCATGTGCCCCATGGTGTCTTAGGTAACAGAGCTTTGTGTTATCATGATGTGAGTGATATGTTACCATTCTTTTTGACATGAATCATTTCAAGTTGAAAGATAAAGAAATTTAATACCTTCAGTATAGATATGATGAGGTCTTTAAAAGCCAAAAGTTATTAGATTTTTTGACTTGAAAAAACCATTGAAGTATCCTACAAATTTTAATTTCTAAACAAGTAAACATCAGCCTCCGTAACTCACCAAAGCAAAAAAGTTTCTAGAGTCCTTATTAAAGTGGAAAAGATCCTGGGGTCCCAAAAGTGAGACAGCCACAATGGGCCACTCCTGGCTGTGACCTGCCATGTGACCTCACAAGGAGCCATTGTGAGGCAGTCCCCAGGATCGGCTATATAAGGCCCTTGCGGTGGCTGGTTTTAATCCTTTAGTACAGGGAGCTCTTGGTGATGACCTGCTGGACTCCACGATAGCTCTTTGGGTGGACTGGTGGCTTTGGATCTGATTTGTTGGTCTGGGCTTTGGCTTTGTTGTTTTGTGTGTGCGTTTGCTTGTTTGGATTTGTTATTTTGCTGTACGTTTGTTTGTTGATTTGTTGTTGTTTTGTTCTTTTAGCTAGCATTGTTAGTTGCTATTGTGGCTTGAGAAGGAGAGAGAGTAGAGAGGCCTGGCCAGGTGTTGCAGCCAGCTCTCCCTGCAAGGATGTCCTCATGGACAACTATCTGGTCCTGAGGGAGATCAGCAGGGGCGGTTTTGCCTGGTCAAACTGGCCTGCCATGTCCTCATGGGGACCCAGGTGGTAGTGAAGGTCTTACTTTTGTTTAGGGACAACCCCTTGGTTCTATCTAAAATTGCATGATGAGGGCCCTGGAGTACCCGAATGTTGTCCAGCTGTTCCATATGGCCAACTTTACCTATCTGGTGATGGAGCTTGTGAGCAGGGACGGCTGCTGCACCATGTCATGGAGGTTGGTAGCTTGGAGGAGGAGGAGGCCTGGAGGCCATTCCAGTGAGTTGTGAGTGCAGTGTGCTACTTCCGCAAGAGAGGCTTCCTGCACAGGAACCTGAAGCCACAGAATATCCTACTGGACTCAGAAGGGATGTCAAAGCCATTGACTTTGGGATGAGCTGTCGCTTCAAGGCCATGCAGAAGCTGACCGCTGTGTGTGGCACTACTGGCTACTAAGCTTCGAGGTCTACAAGGGCAAAAGATATGGCCCAGAGGTAGACTTCTGGAGTTTGGAGGTCATCCTCTCCCTTATGCTGGTAGGCTGCTTCCTGTTCACCAGCACCACCCAGGAGCAGCTGCAGGAGAAGATGCTGTGGGGAAGGTACTGGGCGCCCCTCACATCACCATCCAGCCACGATGCATCATTATCAGCCACGATGCATCATCATCAGCCACTTATTGACTGTTAACTTGGAAGTGAGGGCCACTGCTGACGAAATCCTAGAGTACTTGTGGCTGAGATACAGTAAGGAGCATTCACCTCCTCCTAGGGAAGTGCTCCCCAAATGCCCCAACCCTACAATCCTGAAAGTCATGTGCTAGCTGGGTTATGATCCACACCAGACATGGCTGTTAGTGGTGAACAGGATGTTTGACAGTGCAGTGGGGCCATACCTTCTGATTTGATGCCATGTGAGCCACGGGGCAGGGGGCACCTTCCAGGCTGGGCCTGAGGTTGGATGGTGATGATGGAAAATGAGAATAAAAATTACCTAACAAAAATGACCCCAGTGAGCCGGGTGCAGTGGAGCGGGCCTGCCATCTCCGTACTTGGGAGATTGAGGCAGGAGGATCACAGGTTCAAGGCCAGCCTCAATAACTTAGTAAGACCCTCAGCAACTTAGACATTGTTTCAAAATAAAAATATAAAAAATAGGGCTGGGATGTAGATCACAGGTAGAGACCTGCCACCCCCATTCAATCCCCAGTACTTCAAAAATAAATATAAAAATAAAAATGCCCCGGTGAATCATGAGTAATGAGCCTGAGATTCATTCTGTAGCCTAAGGTAGAAGCACAGACTGGAGGATAATATTCCAGCCTAGCACAGAGTTCTTTAGGGGAAACATTGTCCTAGAGTGAAGCACAAGACTGTTCAAACCACTATAGATAATTGACAAAGAACAAAGGAAGACCATCACGGGGTCAAGAAGCTGAAATGTTTAAAAATAAGCTTAATACTAGCAGGATGTGGTTGCCCACGCCTGTCATTCCAGTATTTGGTAGGCTGAGATGGAAGATTGCAAATTTGAGGCCAACCTCGGCAGTTTAGTGAGACATTCAGCACCTTAGCAAGACTCTGTTTCAAAATAAAAAATGAGACTGAGCATGGAGCTCGGCAGTAGAATGCCCCTGGATTCAATTCTTTAGTTCCTTTTACCCTTCAAAAAAAAAAAAGTTGAATATTCAGAGGGAGGTCATGGAGAGAAGGTGTAGCCTCTACCACTGCCCAGGCTGCTTCTGCCAGGACTGAGAGATGGGCGGCAGCCATGACCTCCTCCCAGCAGGAAGGGAAGGATGGAATCATATTTGTGATCAAAGAAGTCGCCGCATTCCCAGCGATGTGATGCTGGTGGCTGATGACCCCAGTGACCCACAAGAGGAACACGATACCTTCCTTACAGACACTGTGGCCTGGCTGTGAGGTGGGGAAGGTGTGGAAGTTTCTTCCCATTGGAAGAAAAGGAATAGAAGCTGTTTACTCACGCCGTGGGCACATGAAGACACCGAGACCCAAGGAGTCGACCACAGGACCAGATCAGTCCATCTACAGCACAGTTCCTGATAAAGAGACGTCACCATGTGGAGGAATAGCCAGACCAACGAGCTGCTCAAGACAGATCCACTCACCTCCTAGAGCCTGCCATATAGGACTGATAGTGCCCACAACATGATCATGTGCTTAGAAGATTAAACACAAACACACTCACCAGAAGGCTTCTAGAGCTGATAAATTCAGTAAAGGAGCAGGATAAAAAAATAAATTTAAAAATCCATAGCTTTTTTTGTTTACTTTTTAATACTTTTATTAGTGCAATGAGATTCAAAGCCATACAAACATACATGCACACATCTTGGTGTATTTCCCTGTATACCCTCTTCCCCACTCCCAATATCAATAGCTTTTCTATACACCAACCACCAGTCCACTGAACAAGAAATCCAGAAAACAATTCCATTCACAATAACATCAAAAGAAAAATACTTAATAATAAATCTAACCAAGGAGGTAAAAGACCTCTACAGTAAATACTATAGAACATGAAAGATAGAAATTGAAGAAGAACTTAGAAGATGGGAAAACTTCCCATGTTCTTGGATAGGCAGAATAAATATTGTCAAAATGGTCATACTATCAAAACAATCTATACGTTCAATGCAATTCCTATCAGAATACCAATGTCACTCTTCACAGATCTAAAAACGAAAAAAATCCTAAAATTCATATAGAAGGACAAAAGACTTAGAATATGAAAGCAACTTGAGCAGTAAGAATCATGCAGGAGGCATCACAATACCTGATTTTAAGTATAATATAGAGCTATAATAACGAAAACAGCATGGTACTGGCATAAAAAAGACACAGACAAGTGGAGTAGAATAGAAGATATAGAGACAATTCCTCACACTTATAGCCAGATGATTTTTTTAATATACATTTATTGATGCATTGCAGTCACACATCATAATGAAGTTCAGTGATAGGAACATACATACACACAGTACTTTGTGAGCTTGTCCCCTGGGTCCCAACCCCATTCCCTTTCCTTCCCCCACATGGTATTGAGATTCGTATGTATAGTTTCACATATGTACAGAGCATCAGTGAAAGTGTTTCCTTCATCAAATCTCCTTCCCTTCCTTCCCCTCTCCTAGACCCTAACCATCACTCCACGGGGGTTTCTCCTTCTTTATCTGGAGTCCCTCTTGTATCCCAATATCTCCCTAGCTTACACTTATGAGAGAAAATATACAACTCTTCACTTTCTGTGACTAGCTAATCTCAATATTCATGTTCACCAGTTGCATCCATTTTCTGGCAAATGACATGATTTTGTTTTTATTAGCCAGTTGGTTTTTGACAAAGGTGACAAAAACATATGCTGAAGAAAAGGCAGCATTTTAACAAATGGTGCTAGGAAAAGTGGATAGCCATATACTGAGGAATAAAATTAGATGCCCATCTTTCACCCTGCATACAAGTTGAGATGGGGCAAAGGCTGTGAAGTTAAACCAGAAATGTTGCAATTACTAGAAGAACACATAGGACCAAGTCTCCAACATATAGGTACTGGTAGGAACTTCCTTAGTAAGACACTCCCTGACTCCCACCCAGAGCTCATGAAATAAAATTATGAACCAATGAATAGTATGGCATCAAATTAAAAAGCTCCTCTGCAGCAAAGGAAGCAAGAGTCAGAAGAGAAAATCTACAGAATGTGAGAAAAATCTTTGCCAGCTACTCTTCAAATAGAGAAATAATGTCTAAATATACAAAGGACTAAAAAATAAAATAAAATGAAGACCCAATAGAAAAATGGGCAATTGAACATTTGAGAAATAGACATTTCTCAAAAGAAGAAAAACAAATGGCCAACAAATATATGAAAAAAATGTTAACTCATTAGCAATCAGGGAAATGCACATTAAAACTACACTGAGATTCCATCCAACACCAGTTAGAATGGCAGTCATCAATACAAACAACAAATGCTGAAAAGGATGTGGGGAAATGGGAAGTCTTACACACTTGGTGGGCTTGTAAATGAATATAACTACAATCAGTATGGAGGTTCCTCAAAAGACATGGCATGGAGCTGGTTATGATGGCATATACTTTTGATCCCAGTACTTGGGAGGCTGAGACAGGGGGATCACAGATTCCTGGCCAACCTCATCAATTTAGTGAGGCCCTCTGCAACTTAGTGAGACTGTTTCAAAAAGGGCTGGGGGTATAGCTCAGAGGTAGAATGACCCTGGGCTCAATCTCCAGCACTTAAAAAAAGACAAGGCATGGACTCACCATATGGCCCAGCTCTACCACTCCTTGGTATCTTTCCAAAAGAATTAAAGTCAGAATACTATCGTGATTCATGCATATCCATGTTTATAACAGCACAAGTTACAATAGCAAAATTATGAAACCAACCTAGGTGATTGTCAGTAGATGAATAAAGAAAACCTGATATACAAGAAAAAAAAATGCTTGAGGAAGGAACCAGTTCAAATAAGGTTACATTGATACATGAAGTTATCATAATCAATATCACTAATACGGACTGTGAGAAAGAAAGAGGGAATGGGGTAGGATACGGTAAGAAATTCAGTAAGTGATTGTGCATGTATTTGTGTATCACTTTGAGTCTTACTATGATGTATAATTATGACACACCAATAAAAATATAAGAAGCAACTGAATGAGGACAGGGATATTTATCTGTGTGTCACCAACACCACCTAGCACAGTCTCTTTCATGTAGGATGCGCTTAACCCTTCAATTACTATTTTAGAAATAGGTATTTAAACCTGCTCTAAACAGCATTTCCTGGTGAACAGTGTAATCTTGGCTAATATAAATTTAAAATAGATTGAATGGGAGGAATTTGAAGCTATATAATATGCTAATTTTTCTACTTATGTAGGCACAGTATAATTTAAGACATGTACCTGCAACAAATTGGAAAATATGCACTTAGAATCATTAATTTGGTTAAAAGCCTTGTTAAAATCTTTCTATAACACATAGGGAGTCTATTTCCTGTGCCAACAGAGCCTAGAAGAAACATCGTAAGACTGAAGGGATTGATTAACAGGTGATGGTCTTATCACTTAGAAGGTTTTTGTAGTTTTGTGATTTGTGTTTTTGTTGTTTCTTAATTGGCAGATTAAGATTCTGCTGAACTTCAATGAATGGCTTATTAAGTTATTACTAGATTTCTATTTGTTGATCTAAAAACACCTTCAGGCGTTACCTGAGGGTGTGGTTTTTTTTTTTTTTTTGATTGTTTGTTTTTTGCTTTGGCTGGTAAATATATATTATGGGCCATATCTTGAGGCATTTTTTTTTTTTTTTGCGGTACTGGGGATTGAACTCAGGGGCATTCTACCTCCGAACTACACCCCCAGCCCTATTTTTTATTCTTTATTTAGAAACGAGTCTCACTAAGTTGCGGAGTGCCTCACTAGGTAGCTGAGGCTGGCCGCGAACCCGGATCCTCCGGTCTCAGCCTCCCGAATGCTCGGATTACAAGCGTGCGCCACCATACCTGGCTCTATTTTTTATTCTTTATTTTGAGCAGGGTCTCACTAAGTTGTGGAGGGCTTCACTAAGCAGCTGAGGCTGGCCTCAAACTCGGATCCTCCAGTCTCAGCCTCCCAAATGTTGAGGCATTTGTTTTTAGAGAAGCAATATTCAAGCAAAGAACATCTTTATAGAGAAAATCTTTGTATTCAAGTATTTTCAAGAAAATGGTAAAAAATCAAGACATCTATAAGAAACTTTGAAGGTCGGAGTAGTATGTAAAAATAATTATCTTTTTTTTTTGTATTGGGGATTGAATCCAGAGGCATTTTACCTCTGAGCTACATCCCAGCATTATTATTATTATTATTATTATTATTATTATTATTATTATTATTATTATTATTTTTGAAACAGGGTCTCGCTAGGTTGATGAGAGTCTTATTACTTCCTGAGGCTGTCCTTGAACCTGTGATCTTCCTGTCTCAGTCTCCCAAGTTGTGGGATTACGGGCATGTGCCACCATGTCGATAATAACTTACCTTTTAAGTGTTCACAAAAAGAGTGTAATACTCCAAAATAAAATATTTGAGTAGATTCATTGCCCAAAGTAACTTCTTAGTTTTTTTTTTAAGTGAATGAAAAGAACCCAAGAAAAATACTGGCCTACTGGCTTGTTTCCAGGATCATTAAATGGCAATGAAGTAGTCAAACTCATGAAGCTGTCCAGTAGTGTGGAAGTGATTACTTGTTGGTGAGATAAATGAATGTTTTCTAATTACTGCAGCATCATAACTTGCTAATATAACATATATTAGCAAATATAATATAATATATGTATATATAAATTATCAAATTATATATACACTACTCTCCTCTTGGGAAAGTGAGGAAATCGGAGGTATTTTACTTCATCTTTCTGAATATAATTTTTAAAGAAATTAAAGGTTTTTGTTTCATTGCAATGCTTGTTACTGCCTCAGGTGTGCAAGTTGAGAAGGTAATATATAAAGTTAGCCAACTTGTTCAGCTAATTATACTTTTGCTATATTGGAACAAAACTGAGAAGAAAAGCTATTTAAATGTGTTTTATATTTTTTTCTAACAACCACTTTCTAGGTATAATAAAAATGGCCATCAGTCTTCTAATTGCTTATATAGTTAAAATAGAATTAAAACAATATATACTATGACATTCAGAGAAACCTTACATTTGAATAATGACTGATTTTTAAAAAAGTTTATGAGGTGAAACATTAGTTTGTATTTTCTTCCTAATTTTACACACATACATACAAGGTAATTATAGAAAATATATGCAAAAAGCAAATTCTTAAAAATAGAAAATATAATGGTGGTTGCCAGGTGCTAACCTTAGGGCATGGGAAAATGGGGAATTGTTTAATGTGTATAGTGTTTCTATTGCACAAGATGAAAAAGTTCTGGAGATCTGTTTATAAACAATGTGGATATGTTTAACACTATTGAGCTTCATGCCTAAAAATGACTAAAACAGTAAATTTCATGTTATGTGTTTTTTACTTCAAGAAAACCCAATCTTTTATGATACCAATGTAGTCAATTTTCTGTAAATAAACACTCTGGATGAGGAACTTAATCAGAATTCTAGAATAATGAAGCTGAGAGATGTTAATAGACATTCATCTTAGAGTGAGTTATATTTATCTTGAAAGTCATGACAGAGCAGGACAAAGGATCAGTCATTTTTATAATATATTCAACTATGATAAAATCAGAGCCAGTAGGGCTAGATGAGCTCAGCATTTTCACTTTCATATTGTTTCAGATTCGGCAATTCAGAGAAGCTGAGATTATAACCATATTCTAAATCCTCAATTGCAGGGCTAGTTAAGAAGCAAAATACTCAAAATGCGAAAGGAAGTAGATAATAAAGATCAGGTTTTAAAGGATTATATTCATAATATTAATTTATCACTTTGGCCAGTGTTATTAAACTCATACATGAAATCATCTTTTAAAATGTTATTTATTTTTAAATACTTTTATTGGTACATTGTAGTTATCCATCATAGTGTGATTCAAAATGATACAAACATATATGCATACATCACTTGGTGAGTTTTCCTCTGCACTCACCTCAGTCCCCCTTCATGTTAGTGAGAATGGTAGTGATACCTTCATATACAGACATAGCATTACTTGAACTGTTTCCTTCCTCTCTTCTTTTCCTCCTCCTCACCTCCCTCCCTCAATCCACTTCCACTATTGTATTGACCTCTCCTCATTTAACTGAAGTGTCTTTTGTTTCCTGTTTTCTCTCTAGCTTTCAGATATGAGAGAAAACATATAACCCTTGACTCTCCAAGACTGGCAGATCTCACTTAGCATAATATTCTCCCATCCATTTTCCTGAAAATTACACAATTTCGTTCTTCTTTATGGCTAAGTAAAATTCCATTGGGTGTATATACTGCATTTGTCTATTCAGATGTTGATGATTCCATAATTTAGCTATTATGAATTGTGCTGCTATCAACATGAATATGCATGTATCACTATAGTATTCTAATGATACAAACATATATGTTTCCAAACATATATGGAAAGATACTTAGATGTGGTATAGCTGGGTCATGTGATGATTCCATTCCCAGTCTTCTGAGAAGCCTCCGTACTGATCTCCATGTTGATTGTACTAATTTACCATCTCACTAAGAGTGAATAAGAGTTCCTATTTTCTCCCATCCTCATCAGCATTTATTATTGTTTGCATTCTTGGTGATTGCCATTCTAACTGGAGTTAGATGGAATCTCAGAGTAGTTTGGATTTACATTTCCCTGATTGCTAAGGAAGTTGAACATTTTTTTCATGTATTTATTGGCCATTTGTATTTCTTTTTTTGAAAAGTGTCTATTTAGTTCAATTTCCTATTTAAAAAAATTTAGTGCTAAGTGTTCTAAGTTCTGTATATATTCTAGATATTAGTCCTGTATTAGAGGAGTAGCTGGCAGAGATTTTCTACCATTCTGTAAGGTTTCTCTTTAGACTCTTGATTGTTTCCTTTGCTGCACAGAAGCTTTTCAACTTGATGCCATCCCATTTATCGATTTTTTTTGTTTCATTCCTGAGCTTTGAGGGTCTTATTTAGGAGGTCTCTACCAGTGCCTATATGTTGGAGAGTTGGTCCTATGTTTAAAGTGCTCGGGAGTCAGCCATTGGAGTTAACTCTCTGCCTCCTCCTTCCTTCTAGTGGGAATGCTAATGAAC
The DNA here is from genome assembly GCA_004027655.1 of Graphiurus murinus. Classification (NCBI taxonomy): domain Eukaryota; kingdom Metazoa; phylum Chordata; class Mammalia; order Rodentia; family Gliridae; genus Graphiurus; species Graphiurus murinus. The sequence continues at coordinate 1,833 of PVLC010020747.1, read as the reverse complement.
AGTGAAGTGACTGCGAAAAATCACTAGCTGGTTATTAAATCATGGCACATCAGCTCTTTCTTAAAGTTTGATGTTAAAAGAAATGTGAGAAATGTGGGTTGAACCTTAAGTAATATTAACATCACATCATGCCAGATTTGGAGGGATCATGATAGAACTGTTAGTTTAATTACCATCTGATGCCTAGCTCTTGTGAGACAAGATTAGAAGGATATATTAAAAAACTAACAGATGTCAAAGTGGTTGTATTTTTTTTTTTTTTGCATGAAAGGGAGCACTTGTTGCCTGAAGAGAGATCTCTTTCATCCATAGCTATCTTTGACCATTAGTTATTTCTTCACTAAATGATAAAAAACCTGTGCGCACGTGGCTTTTCCTTTCTCTAGGTAGGATAAGCAGTCTTGGGTTCTTCAAGAGTTCTCATTACTGTATGCGTTCAAGTTTTTTTTTTTTTAAGTCTTAGTTTATGTCCTTTAAACATTTTCCATTTCTAAATTTTTTTATAAGTGTCTGTAATATAAGACTAAGGTGACATGTGACTGTTAATAGTTTATGTGACTATTATTAATGTTATATTATTAGACTGTATAGTATCTCAATTATAGGCATTGTTTTGTTTGAATTATTATTTGGATTAGGAACACCTGAAAAGGATGACAATGGAAAAATACCTGTTACTAATGAATGTTATCATGTTATTGTCAAAGATGTTTTGTGCTTTATGCTTCATTTATTCGAACTGATATCTCCACTGCTGCAACTCCAAAGTGGTAGATATTTTATTACTGTGATTCTCCCTTATGTTCTTGTGGTAATGTTTATTATTTCCTGTTTATAAAAGTGACAATTATTAAGAAAATTTGAAAAATATAATAAAATTTATAGAGAAATATTACCCATAATCATCCAGGAATAACCATGATTTTGTATATTTTTATTTTTATTTAAACCAATACAATATAAATGATGAAAAAATCTAAATGATGAGTAAATGTATGTATATATTTATGTATGAAATATATGGAGCAGAGTAGGGATTATATCATTAACATATTCTTTACATTATTTTTGTCAGTAATATATTTTGAACATTTCTTAGTCATTGAACATTTAAAATTGAAGCTCTGTATATTTCATTTATTTATGAAGCATTAATTAGAAATTCAATTATTGGACTTTGAAGTTGTTTACATTTTTATGTGATTATAAATAATCTCATAACAGACATACTTGCATACAAATTTACATCTGAATCTGCGATTATTTCCTTTGTGTAGATTTCTTGAAGACTAAATGAATCAAAAGATATTACTCCTTTGATTTCCTTCTCTTGCCTTATTGCTCTGGCTAGAGTCTCAAGTACTATATTAAACAGAAGAGGTGATAATGGGCATCCTTGTCTTGTTCCTGTCTTTAGTGGGAACTCTTGCAGTTTTTCTCCATTTAAAATGATGCTGGCTGTGGGCCTATTGTATATTGCCTCAATGATTTTGAGGTATGTTCCTTCTATTCCAATTCTCTGCAGTGCCTTTAGCATGAATGGGTGTTGGATCTTGTCAAATGCTTTTTCAGCATCAATTGAGATGATCATGTGATTTTTGTCTTTGAGTCTGTTTATGTGGTGAATTACATGTATTGTTTTTCGTATGTTGAACCAGCCTTGCATCCCTGGGATGAACCCAGCTTGGTCATGGTGTATAATTTTCTTGATGTGGTTTTGAATGCGCGTTGCTAGTATCTTGTTTAGCAGTTTTGCATCTAAGTTCATCAATGATATAGGCCTATAGTTTTCTTTTCTTGAGCTGTCTTTATTTGGTTTTGGTATTAGTGTGA
>PVLC010020746.1:0-28918 GCA_004027655.1 Graphiurus murinus | reverse complement strand
GAGGAGGAGGAGGAGGAGGAGGAGGAGGAGGAGGAGGAGAAAAATGAATAGACCTTGAGATTGGAAGTCCTTGCTCTTCACTTTATAAAAACAAGAAGACTGGAGACAGTAGCTTTCTACAGCAGAAAATGATGAACTGCACCATGCCTTCCCATCACAACAGAGGAGAGCAGGTACATTGCAAGCCTTACTTATTGTTTATCCTTAAGGTTGAAAACAGCACTAGATTTTCTCTAAATACAGGCCAAGAGAATAAACAAATGAATGAGATTGTTATTTCCCCTATTCTATCCTTCCTTCTGATATCAGAAGAGATTTTTTTCAAGCTGTGAAAGGGATAATGCAATGAGGATTCTAGAAAAAACAAACTCGCTGTCTCCTGAAAAGTTCATTGGATAGGCTTTGTGGTCAGTGAGAGGCTCTGTCCATTTCACTTTCTTGGAGATTTTTTTTTTTTCATAAAGGCAGACAGGAAAACATCCTTTAGTCAGAGTCACCAGGAGAGGGCCATTTCATCTCTTCAACTTTCTCCGTACATGGCAACTTTCTCATGTACTTGTGCCACCAGCTTGATGAGCCCTGTGTAATAACGTGTCCATCGAAATGATAGCGTATGCGACTTTGTCAGGGCTAGGGAAAGGCTCCTAAACCTATTGTTTTAATACTGAGGTGGCGGAATAAGTTGTAACTGTGTTCCTGAAAATGCCTAGTCTGTGAAGAAATGGGTGCCCAGTGTCATTGCTACCAATCATCTCATGACAGTGAGGGAGGGACTGGGAGGGACTTGAGGCAGGAGATACTACAGAACAAGCAGGAGCTCTCTGCCACATTGGTGGCTTGCGCCACTAAGCTCTCACCTGTTTGATTCAAAAGGTAGAGTCTAGAGCTTCGGGTTTATTGACCTCTTTCCATCTGCATCCCACAGAACAGTCTGAGAACAAGGAGACTAAGCACACTTTCCTGCCTTGCCCATCCCATGCCATGTGACAGGGGGCCTTGGGATTTCAATTAGGTTGTGTGAACCCACTCTGCGGCCCCGCATGCCCCTTTCCCCCAGACCTTTCCTGTGCAGTTTGGTGTATCAGTGGCTGCAACAATGTACTGCAAACATTCCATAAGACTTTTGAACTTACACAATTTTATAAAAGCAGAGATGCGTCAACTATAAATCTCAGCTACTACACTCTATGCACCAGTGACAAGAGTTTTGCAAGATGCACAGTTGCCTTTCTGAAAAGAGGGGGCATTGTTGAATCCAGATTTGTGACCTCACCACCCCAGAGGCCACTGGAGAGGGAGGGAGAAGTTTTGAATGTCACAAGTAGATACTTGCTATGCATTAACACTGTGTTCATCAAGGGTGCTGCACATGACAGCCCTCCATGACAAGGAATTATCAAGTCCAACAAGCTAACAGTGCTGAGGTTAAAAACTCTCAAGCAACGATGGCCTCTTTGTCCACAGTTCGTGGGTTAGAATTCCATCCTGCTCCTCTTCCCTCCCACTGTTTTAGGAGAGGCGATCCCTTTCCTTTGCTACCAACTCCTTGAACTCCTGCTTTCTACCTTCAGAGCTGCCCTCCCTCCAATACTCCCCATTTATCTTACTTTCTTTACCATTCTTTCTGCAATTCCTTGTTTTCTCTTTGTCCTGTATATGCACCATGATTTCCCAACTTAATAGGAATGACCAACATAAATATTAACTTACAGATGACTCGATAAACTTTCTATAAACCTATTGAAATGCACCCTCCTCTTTATCTTTCTTCTCCTCCTTTATCCTTCTTCTCTTCTCCCTCCTCCTTTTCCTCCTTATCTTCTTCTTATTGTAGTGGGGATTGAACCCAGGGACATTCTACCTTCGAGCTATGCCTCATCCATTTTTATTTTTTATTTTAAAACAGGATCTCACTAAGTTGTTGAAGCCTTCACTAAGTTGCTGAGACTGGCCTCAAACCTGCAATCCTCTTGTCTCAGCTTCCCAAGTACTGGGATTACAAGGGTGCACCACCATGCCTGGCTTCACCCTTTTCTTCTTTACTGCAAAATTTTTCATATGAGCAGAAGTGCCCCTCTGTGTCATATGAGCAGAAGTGCCCCTCTGTGCCACACACACACACTTTTAAATTTTAGTTTCAATCTCTCCTTAAGTGGCCTTAATGTAGACTCCAGGGTCTAGTAGACCTCCAGCATCCTTGACCAATCACTTTTTTTGTAAAGCTCTCTTCTTTCTTGGCTGCTGTGTGTACATTCACCCACCTCAAAGGCTGCTCTGTGATCTCTTTTTTAAAACATCATTAACTCCAGATAAATGAGCGGAGAGACCTGTAGAACAGTGGAAAGGGATTGGAGAAGGGAGGTGGGGAGGGCAAAAAGGAGGATTGAAGAATAAAACAGTTCAAATAATGCTATGTCCCTATATGAAGGTATCCCTCCCAATCTTACGCATGACTGCAGGGAGGAGGCAGTAGCAGGGTGTGAGGTGGATGGAAATATATCAAGTGCTATATGCACATATGTTTGTATCACTTTAAATTTCATTATGATGTGTAATTATAATGCACCAATGGAGGTATAAGCATAATTAACTCACTAACTCATAAATGAAAGTTTTCTAAAAAGTTAAAAGATTATTAACTGGTGATATACTTATAAAAATTGGAATTTTTTTTAACCAAGTTTTCTTACCACATGATGTTGATACCAGCTCCCAGCATCTGTTGTGTGAACAGTGAATTGGCAATAGGTTTTGGGCATCACTAGAATTCTCTCTCAACAGCATCTTTATAAATCACAAACTTCCATCCTGCCTGTGAGTGCCAGTTTCCTACCACAAAATGGTGAGGTGGCAGCTTCCTGTGGTTGCCTTCCTGTCTTTGACAGCCGCACTCATCCTGGTATAACTGGCTCATCAGATACAGTCCCCCAGGGTTTTCACTCACTAGCAAGCTTCCATTTTCGTTCTCATATGATTCTCTTAGAGTCATAGAACACACATATTTTGTTCTCTGGACTTGGAATTATCTTACCTGACTAAAGACTTGATGTGGCCTTTCTGTTTCCATTGGCCTCCAGTGGAAGTGGCCAGCCTGGCCTCTGGCTTTGTGGAGAGCTCTTCAAGCTCTCAAGGTCCTGCCTTAGCAGTAACTTCCATTCCTTAATCTTGGGCCATTCCATGGCTGTCTTGGAGCCTCTGTGCCCCCTTGCAGACCACACAGGCCCTTCTTAGTTTCTTCATACTTGTATGAACTGCTGTGGCCTCATCTCTGTCCCTGTGGCCTTCATAGACACTGTCATTTTTGTATTACATTTGTAATTTTGCCAAACCACAGGTCAGGGTTCCTCTTAAGGGGGACAGGCTACTCTTCACTGGGACTAGAAAGATAAGGTCACTACCTCCCAATGTCACTCATCTAATGGTCCTAAAGCCCGCCCCTCTCATGTCCACCTCCTGCCAAGGTCAGGGCACCACTGCCTGGGAATGGAGAGGCTGAAATCTGGCATCAGGTTTAATTCCTGGTTTCACCACCCCTCAGATTAGAAGGGAGCTTTCTTTGCATTTGTGCCCAACCTGTCACAGAGTCAGTGCAATGACTTCCACATCCACCTCGAGGTTGGCTTGATTCAGGCTAGTGTTGTCTTGGTGACTGAATCCCTTTTTTATTTTCCAAATGCCTATAATATTTTTGGTCTCTACCATTCAAAGATAACGTATCACGGTATTGTTAAATATATGACAATGTCCACATCCTACCTCTAAAACTTGGTTGCAAGAACTGTAGACCTACAGCCCCTGTGTGTGGTATCATTTGGTTTTTGTTTCAGTTTCTGACCCTGAACTCCTAAAACCTTGGAGATCCCGAGTATTAAGGGTGATAGGATTATCTTTGTTCCAATGAGATGACTTTTGGTAGACTTCTGGATAGAGGGCTGGTGTCCAGGAAGATCAAATAATGATTGGTGGGCTGGAAATTTCAGCCCCATCCCCAGACTCCAAGGAGGAAAGAGGCTGGAGAGTAAATTAATCACCAGGGGCCAATGATTTCATCAATCATGCCTATGTAATGAAACCTCCAAACACATGCTCTAAATGGTGGGACTCAGGGAGCCTGGTGAATACCTTGATGGGCTGGAGGACTGGGGCATGGTGAGGATGTGGGACCTCCACGTACTCCATGTACCCACGCCCATGGCTGGTCATATGCACCGCTTCCCTTTGGTTGTCACTGTGCTTGGTTCTTTTTAATAGTCTGGCAAGCAAGCATAAGTAAAATATATTCCTGAGGTCTGTGAGACTTCTAACAAATTGTTGAATCATTGAGGAGGTCTTCATGGTAACCACTGATTTGTAGTTATTGCATTAGGGGTGTAGGAGATTGGGACTTTTGATTGGCATCTGGAAAAGGGAGGGCAGTCCTTGGGGACTGAGCCTGTCACTTGTAGGGACTGTGCCAACTCTAATACTCAGTGTCAGAAATGACGTATTGAACAACACCTACATGGTATCCAGAGAATCAGAGAATTAGTCACTGTGAAGAAATACATACTACATGCATAAATAAATAAGTAAGTAAATAAATAAATTCCTTTTATTCTGTGTCAGGGTGTTATGTATAAAAACAACTCACTGTCGTGTACATGTTTGCATTCCCAAGGCCCATGCATATACCATGCATTTCAATGGTTTTGATAGACTCTGCTGGTGTCAGAGGAAATGCTGTGAATCACTGAGACTATTGAGGGGAAGGCATTGTGGTTATTTTGAGCTGAAAGTCAAAAAAAGAATCAGAAATTACTACTCCAACTTTCTTTCCACATGAAGTTCTTTCATCTCCTGTTATTGAAGGTGATTGCAGTGTGTGTGTGTGTGTGTGTGTGTGTGTGTGTGTGTGTGTTCCTGGAGAATGAACACAGGGGCATTCTACCTCTGAGCTACAGTCCCAGCCCTATTTCATTTTTATTTTGTAGTAAGTTCTTGTTAGGTTGATTTGAGTCTCACTACTTGCTGAGGCTGTCCTCGAGCCTGTAATCCTCTTGTCTCAGTCTCCTAAGTATTGAGATTACAGACATGAGCCACCACACCCAGCTGGTGACTGCATTTTAGGTCCAGGCACTTATCTATCTCAATTCCTTATAAGCAGAGAAGGTGTGGAGGCTCAAATCATGACAGTATGCTCCGGTTCATTCAGACTATGCAATAACCATGGATGGGTAAAGGGACTTCCATTTTGGGGGTCCAGTGCCCTGTAAATGTGATAGAGAGATAATGATCTTGAACCAGGATTTTTAAGTTAAACATGATCTGACGTAGTAATTTACAATGAAACACATCATTTGAAGACTGTTATTGCCTAGTACCAATTTTGTTTTCCTAGTTTCTGATAAGAAACACTCTTTTTAAAAGCTGTTGGCTAATAATGCATTCAGGAATTTTCCCTCCAGAGTACACTGCAGTGGAGAAACAATGCCCAACATTTGATGTGTGTCTAATGAATTTGCAGTAAGCTGGAGGTCACTCAAAATCTCTTCCCATGGGAACTACATGAGCCATAGATTATTTACCTCTGCCACTCATCTATCATGCAGATGCTTCAACCTGATATTTCAACAAGCAAAATGTGGAGATAAACAGTCATATCCATTTACATGTCTCTTTCCTTCTCCTTAGTTCTGCCATTCAGCTATGTGTTCCTGGAGTCTCCTCCTGGAGCCAACTCACGAGTAACTCATAGATGGAAGGAAGACAGATAAAGGTAACTGGGTTTGGGGTAAGTAATTTCTTTTTGCTTTCTTCTCTGAGTCCCCCTCAATTTATTGAATCCAAGTTTCTTCAAAGTTATTAGTAACTCCACATGGTGGCCACCTGTTGCAGAAATAGCAATTGGCTCACCTAAATCTATCCCAAGCCCCTGTTAGCTTGCTTTGCATTGGTGGAATGGAGGTTTCCTGAGTAGCAGCTTTAGCATCACCTAAGAACTAGTGAGAAATTCACTTTCCCAGGCTTCACCTAGCACCTGCTGAAACCAGAAATTCTTGGGGTGGGCCATAGCAATCTATGTTTAAGAAAGTTCTCCAGGCAACTCTGATGCCCACTAAAGTTTGCCCATCCATGTTGATCAAAGAGAAGTCAGCATCAGCATCCACTGAGAACTTCTTAGAAATGCAGAATCCTGGGCTCCAACTCAGACCAACTGAATCAAATTTCGCATCTTACAAAACACCCAGATTATTCACATATAAAGGAACTTTGAGAAGCCATGTCTTGTGTCTCTGGCTGCATATTGATTGACTTGCAGTGTTTAAAAATGAAACGAAAACACAACAAATCTCCAGTGATTTCAGTTTACAAATTGTCCTTGGTTATTTGATGATTTGACTTAGAATTTTTTAAATTTTACATTACTGAAAAAGCAAAAGGTGTTCAATAGAAACCATACTCCAAATTTTGAATTCAGATCTTTGCTTGAACTAGTGATATGTGGTAAGATACTGGCCCAAGACGCTGGGCATCAAGCCACAGCTCCGAGCCAGCCCCTTGGGTCTTGAAGAAAAACAGTTAGTCCTCTATAGTTGCTCAGATGGTATCCATAGATAGCAAAGTTTGAGAACCACTTCCTTATATCATGCTAGAGAATAGGAGCAAAGTGTTCTATCTTCCAGCTAACTTACGTATTCAAATGACCTAACTTATTCCAAGTATATGTATCTGAGCATGATTTGAAAGGTGTACATGAAGTAAAGCATGGCTCTGAGTTAAAAAACAGCTGTGGTTTCCTGTAGCAGGAGCTCAGGGGTCTCTGTATTCATTTCTAGCTCATCCACAGGCATCAAGAGGTGTTGGACCCATTGTGCCGGCCTGAATCTCAGCCCAGGTAGAACTAGAGCGTGCAGTTGGGGCAAACTTTTCCTGTGTTCCTGGAGACCAGAGGATGTGCTGATGGGGATGAAAATCTCCTGTAAGAGCAGGATTCTCTGTGTTGTTCATGTCATCTGTGCACAGTCCGCTGTAGCCCTTCTACCCATTTTGTTAACCTTTAACTCTTTTTTTTTGTTTTGTTTTGTTTTGCGGTACTGGGGATTGAACACAGGGGCGTTCTACCTCCGAGCTACACCCCCAGCCCTATTTTTTATTCTTTATTTCGAAACCAGGTCTCACTAAATTGTGGAGTGCCTCACTAGGTAGCTGAGGCTGGCCACGAACCCAGATCCTCCAGTCTCAGCCTCCCGAATGCTGGGATTACAAGCGTGCGCCACCACGCCCGGCTACCTTTAACTCTTTTTTAAGTCCTTTTCCTTCTAAAACAACTAGAGCAGCTTTATCATCTGCTGCTGATCTCTGATTGATTCAACTCTTTTAGATATAAATTTGTGTCCTGAATTGAGCTATATATGATAGAGTGTGAGCCCCTTCCCTTCCATTTAAGAATTGGATTTTCATCATTGGAAACAAACATTAGTCATAAGAAAACTACCATTCCATCCAAACTTATGATCCTAGTTAAGAACAGCTCTCTTTCTAAATGTTATCCCCACCCTTCCCGTCAGTACGCAGCCCTCCCAGGCTGAGTGTTCGAGTCATATTTGTGATGATTATGAAATGCTGCGTACTGACACTTGCCCAAGCCAAGTCTTAAAAGCCTTTCTTATTTGGAAATGCAAGAGTGATCCCTTCACTGCCTGGCGAGGAAATACAATAAAATCATCTTTTCCTGCTCATCTTCGGGGTCAAGACCAAACATGAGTTCTATCCTATAATTTCACATGTCAGCTTTATTTTCACCAAACAAAGAGAACAAAATTTGCTAAAAAAATAATTTTACTTTTAAAATGATGCTTTGTGATAATAGATGCCTTTTATATTAGATGTCTCCGATCTTTCGTGAGTGTTTTCTACCCACAAAGGGTAACAATGGCATTTGTTTCAGTCTCTGATGGTGCCACCAAGGAGTAGATAGGAAGAGGGAAAGCAGGGAAAAGAGAAAGTGATAGGAAAACTATGGAAAAGGAAACACCCAGCAATATCCAAGTGGGGCCTTGCACATATAAGATAGAAGTTACCTACAATCCAGACTCTGTGACGTATGCTCATAATCCCAGTACCTTCAAGGATGAGACAGGAGAAGCACATATTCAAGGCTACTGTATGATAACTTAGTGAGACCCTGTTTCAAAATTTAAAAAAAAATAGAATGTCTCTGAATTCAATCCCCAAATACACACACACACACACACACACACACACACACACACACATTACCTACACCCTACTCTGCATTTTAAATACAATTTTTCATTTTGGGGGGATGGAAAAAGTTCCTTGCTGAGCTGGAAGTTTCTAAAGCATTTCCCAAAAACTGTTTAGAAGGGTTCTACTCCCTAGGTACTAGTAGCCCCACTAGATAGGATTTGCACCTACTATCTATCATTTTACAGAAGCAGAGTATCCAGTGTCAGTGTGCCACCCTCAACAAGGGTGTTTCATAGATTACCCCATTGTTTTCTCAAACTGGGTTCCATCTCCCAGCAAAGGAGGCAGAGTAAGTGGTTGAAGACAGTTTCTCATTTGGGCTTTCCCAAGTAAGAAGGCTCCCTTCCTGACTACCTTTGCTTCCACTGAGAGTCATCTCAAAGTGTAGCTTTATTATATAGCAGCTCTACTCCTGGAAGGAACTGTGATAATGTGCAGTTAGACTTGCACTTACAAGGGAAGTACAAGAAGGGACCTGGCAACCTAAATTGGACTAAGTGCCAAGATTTCCCCTGGATATATAAGCACTAACGATTATCTTCATGTACACGGAGCCAGAGCTAAGTGCCTCATGGAAATTGACACTCACTTAGAGACACAAGATTTATTTCCACTCTCCTATAGCCTAGGTGTTTATCGTATTTAATTCGCTGTTGGTTTTGTACATTTTCCCTTCACTGGCTGTAGAGGTTTGTGGCTTTCCTTTTAACTTTGCAAAACTTTGGTGCAAAGGAAATTTTAGAACACCAAAACATTTTCCAAATAATTTCAAAATGAACTGTGTCCCCAACTAATTTGATTTGCAGGAAATAAAGAACAAAGGCTTGTTAACAGAGAGCTTTAAAATGTAATATAATTACTTACACGTGCAAACATGTTAAAGCGTGGGTTCTCGATGAAGGCACATCATGCAATACTTTCATGCTCTAACTGTTGCCCATTAAAAAATAAATCCTGCACCATATGCAGGTGTGATTATACAACTAACTGCCAATTCTGACTGGCTCAAGGATCCTTTTAAAAATGCCCAGATGGATATGAATGTTGGATTTGGCAGTTACGTTACAGAACCCAATCTATCCCTTTTAAGTACTGAGGCACTGAAGAATATTGAGATCCCCCTCCCCAAAAGATTTCAAAAGAACACTTTGGTTTTTAAACTGGAATTATTCCTCATTTCTTTTGATTCTCACAACAACAAACTTTTGTTCTGAATTTTATCACTTTTCTTTACTCCAAATATCTTACTAACAATATAAAAAAGTTTATTTGGTGGCTAAGCAAACGATGAGTAAGAAATTGGATTTTGAAGTGACCTGGTATCTTTAAACAAATGTTCAGTGAAAGAAAAATAAAGCAATGGCGTCGTAGATACCCTGAGCAGCTCCCAGAGCCCGCCATCTGCCCTCCAGAGACATAGTTTACAGGAGAAAGATGTCTAAACACAACAGAGGGAAAAGATGGCATCTCCTTGATTCATGATGTTTTGAATCAACAAACACACACATCTGCCATCCCCAAGAAAAAAAAGGGGGGGCTGTTCAATTAACACTATGTCCATATATAAAGGAGTCACCAGCAGTCTCACTAACATGTAAAGGAGGGAAGAGGATGGCGAGGGATGAGATGTGGAGGGAAGTACACCAAGGGGCATGTGCGTGTATGAATGTATCGCTTTGAATCTCACTGTGATGGGTAATTGCAATGTATCAATAAAAGTATTTACTCAACCATAAAGAAGAACAAAATCATGTTATTTGCAGGGAAATGGATGCAACTGGAAAACATTATGTTAAGTGAGATTAGTCAGTCACAAAAAAGTAAAAAAAAAGCATATGTTCTCCCTAATATGTGAATGCTAGGGAGAAAATGGGGCATAAGAGGGACACCAGATGAAACAGGAGAAACCCTCAATAAGCAAAGAAGTTGACTTAATGGAAGGTGATGGACGGGGGTGGGGGGCATCCTAATGCACATGATGTACTTTCACAAATATATCAAAGTCAATCACTAAACTGAACATGAGGAGGGAGGGCGAGGGAGTGGGGTGGGAATTGGGGAAGGGGTTAAATGAAAAATATGTGCATGTATGCCTTTATCAGTTACAATGCACCAATTAATAAAAAAATAAAAAGAAAATCAAAAGAAAAGAAGGAAAAGTGTAGCAGCAACTGGCCATTGGCACTCTATGGGAAAGTTCCATAAACAGCATGGCCATTATTTCCCCTGGCCCTGATTTAAAGCCCTCAGTGGTATCCATCATCAAGCAGACTATCAACCATCTTTTCATATAACTTGGGTGGCAGATAGAGCATAGATTTTCCTTGTCTAAGGTGGTACGTGGGGCTTCCTTCCTGAAGATAGAAGCCTCTGCCACATATCTCTGGAGCATTGTCCAGGGGAGTCTCCATAAAACTGCTGCCTGGTGGAAGGGAAGTACTGGCCTTGCCCCTTGATAGACTCAGCATTGCACCTATACAGGTTCAATCATGAGGAGGAAGTAAAGAAAGGAAACAGTGCTTTTAAAGTGTTCTATGGGGATATGAACAGGAGGACATCAAGAATATCTCTCTTTTTGCCATTTCTATTTAGCATTGTACTGGAGGTACTAAACTGGGAAATAAGACAAAAATGAATGAGTGAATGAATGAATGAAAAAGGTATCCAGATTAACAAAGAAGAAATAAAATTGTCCTTATTCATAGATCATGTGATCAGCCATGTAGAAAATCCAGTAGAATGTGCATACATGCACAATCTACTAGGATGAACAAGTGAGTTCATATATTAGCAAGGAATAATCAGAAATTGAAAAAATACTTAAATAACATAAAAATATGATATACTGCTGAGCATGGTGGCATATGCCTGTAATACTAGTACTTGGGAGGCTGAGACAGGAGAATCACAGGTTTGAGGTCAACCTCAGCAACTAAATGAGACTCAGCAATCTAGCAAGACCCTGTTTCAAAATAAAAAAGAACTAGGGGTGTAGCTAGGAGGTATAACACACCTGGGTTCAATCCCCAACCACTCTACACACAATTAAATAGAGTTAAGTTTGACAAAAGATGAGAAAGCTCTGTACACCAAAGGAAATTAAAGAACACCCAAGTAAATGGAGAGATGTACCTTTTTGTAACAATATTCAATTTTGTAAAGATGCCAGTTTTTCCAAATTGATCTATAGATTTAATTCAGTCTCAATTGAAACCTCAGCAATTAGCAAACTGCTTCTAAACTTCATATGCAGATGAAAATGACATAATAGATAAAATAACTATATCAAAAAATAAAGTTGGAAGACTAATACTATCTAATTTCAAGACATCATAGTTATAGCTACAGTGATCAAGACCTTGTGGTATTGGTATAAAAGCTGGCAAATAGATCAATGGAAAAGAATAGATAGTCCAGAAATAGAACCACACATATATGAATAACTGATTTTTGACAAAGCATAATAGAAATTTTGTGTAAAAGTTAGTCTTTGACAAATGATACTAGTGTTTTCTACAACTGGCTATTCTTATGCAAAAACAAACTTGAATCCACAACTCACACTATATGTAAATTTTAACTCAAAATGAATAATCGATATAAATATAAAACCCCAAACTACAAAACTTCTAAAACCCCAAAAACAAAACTGAAAACCTTTGTGATTTTAGCTTAGGCAAAGATGTTTTAGTTAGGACACCAAAACACAACACATTAAAAAATAAATTGGTGAGTTGGGCTTCATTAAATTAAAAACTCATGCCCTTGGAAAACTCTGCTAAAAGTTTGAAAAATAAACCACAGTTAGGAAGAAAATATGTGCACATAATATATCTGATGAAGGACTTTCATGAAGAATACTTAACCCTGTTGGCAAGAGATCCAAAGAGACATTTCACCAAAGACAATATGTAGAGAGAAAACAAGCACATGGACCTATCATTAGTCATTAGGGAAATGCAAGTTAAAAACACAGAGCTGGTACTATATATCCATTAGAATGACTAAAATTGAAAAGACCCACCATACAAAAACTTGGTGAGGATGTGGAGCACCTAGAATCCTCATGCATTATTAGTGGGAAGGTAAAATGCTACAACTACCTTAAGAAAAATGTTTAACAGTTTCTTTAAAATGTAAATATGCAGCTGGGCATGGTGGTATACTCCTATAATCTTAGTACTCAGGAGGCTGAGACAGGAGTATCACAGGTTTAAGGCCATCCTCAGGAACTTAGCAAGACCCTCAGTGACCTAGAGAGACTCTGTTTCAAAAACACAAAGAAATGAAATGGGTGGAGGGTGTAGCTCAGAGACAGAATGCCCCTGGGTCCAATCACCAGTAAAACACACACACACACACACACACACACACACACACACACACACACATTTAAATATGTATGTACCATATGATACAGATACTGGACTCCTCGGCGATCACTCAGAAGAAATGAAAGCTGTCCAAAAGTTCCAAATTTTTCCAAAACTGAGCATGACCCAAATATCCATTGATAGATGAATGGATAAACAAACTATGGTGTATCCATATAATTGAATATTACTCAGCAATAAAAAGGAATAAAACTATATTATGAGTTACAATATGGGTGAACTCCAAATAATATTTATTAATAAAGAAAATGAAATAAAATTCTTGTGCTTCCATTTATATAAGATTCTAGAAATGCAAACTACCTGTATGACGGCTTGAGTGGTTGCCTGGGCCTGGAAATTGAGAGTATTGGGAGGGAGGGATAACGAGGCATGAGTAAACTTTTGGCAGTGTTGAATGTTTTTATCTTGATTGTGGTGGTGGTTTCACAAATGGTTACATATGTCAGAAGTTATCAGACTACATACGCTAAATGCATAGAGGTCGTTGTATGCCAATTGTGCTTCACTAAAGCTTTTAAAAACAATAGGGGAAGTCCCTTTCCACTTTGAGTCTATCTATATCTCTTTTCAATGATCAGAGTGGGAAAGGATTATCTTATTGTCCCTGTGTGGCAGTGACTTCCTCTTTGAACTTTCCTTTAAGGTTTTGCATCTTCAAAGTAATCTGCCTTTCCTACCTCTGCCATATTGTTTTGGCCCTGGCTCCCATTTGTTTTCAATGTTAGAGATATCACTTTACCATCTCTGTATTCATTCTCTCCCTGCCAGCTCCTTCCAGAAGACAGTGGAATCTCTATGCTTCTTTTGTAGACATTAGAGGATGTTTACAAAAGTTGCGAAATTGCCTTTTCACAGAGTCATGACACTTTACACGGGGATTCACTGAAAGAAACTAAATGAATTAGGTCTTCCTCACCAGGGAACAAGCCAAGGACAAATCCTCTAGACTTTCCCTTTCTCTTTCTCTTCAGAACTTGCTGAGTCACAGCTGCCCATGGGCACTGGTCCTTTGTGAGGGGGACCCTCACTCCAAGTGGGAATGTTCCCAATTACAACACATCTATCTTGAAACTGGCTGAGCGGAATTCCTTTTTACCTCTCTGTTATACTGTGTTTAAACTTGGTATGGACTTTAGTAAAGTTACTTCAAAGGCAATTTCAGTTGACTAGACCTTTTCTCATTTATTAAGATATAAAGCATGGTGGAGCTTAAAACTTTCCCTTTGTTGTGCTTGTCCTGAAAGTTCCCAGCATATCAATTCATTGGAGCTGTGATTTTCTGTATGTCATATAGAGAAAGTAAAAGATGTTCTGGTGGGAGTCAGTCTTTAAAATATTTTCAGAACCTGGGTGACCACTGTCTTTTATTCTGTTTAGTTTCTAATAGAAATGACCAGAGATAGATTCTCCCTGAGAGAAAACAACAACACCAAGGAAAAAAAAAATACCCCTGCTTTTCCCCCCTAAAGTAAAAACAGAATAAGTGATTGCTATTGACTAAACTATGAAGGAAATAAAAAGTGGTGTTTTTCTGTTGGCAACTTTGAGCAAATTAATTGGCCCTTCTGTATCTTGGTTTTCCTACCTCTAAATTAGGATGAATGGTTTCTTTAAAAAATGTTTCACTGAAGAAGTTTGTCTTTATCTCTTCATTCTACAGTGTTGCAATGGATAGCAAATCTTTGAGATACAAAACACTTTCCAAACAAAGTGACTTCTCATAATACAGTGTTAATATCATGTAATATTTTATTCATACTGAAGAAAGCAGAGAACATATCTGAGTGTCAGAAGCATAAAAAAAATGTATAACCACGAAACCACCACCTGTCAGTTACACACACAGCTAATCCCACTCTCCTACACATCCTATTGTTTGATTCTCTTGTGTTTTTTTTCCCAATAATTTTACCACACATGTACATATCACTCAGTATCATTTCATTTAACTGATCTTATTTGAGGACTTAAGGGAAAAATCAATCATTCTAAGCACTGTCTTCTGCAACTTGCTCATTTCATTTTTATTGTGTCTCTGAGATTTCCCCATAATGTTGTCTGTGTCTATAGTTAATTCACTTTCAATGTTAAATTATTATTGTATAAATAGTCAGTAGTTTGGCTGTTTATTGTCCAGTTGATAGAGATATCTCTGCTTTTTTTTTTTTTCTACTGCAGTTTGGCTATGAACTTTCTTATACAGGACTTTTTTTATACATGTGCAAGAATTTTCCTCTAGTAGTGGAATTCTAGATCATAAGGTATATATTAGAATATAAATAAGCATGACTTTAGAAGTTGATGCTGAATTGTTTTATAGAGATTATGTAAGAAATCCTTTAAAAGTGTGTGCTGTATGGGTTCTTCTATATCTGTGTAATATTTGTGCTATATTTCAGAAGCTGAGCATATGGAAAGAATTGCTTCTCTGCATTTAGCTTCCTATTTTTCCACCTGCTATAAAAGCCAAACAACTCTAATTTTTAACTTGGGGATGATGCAGACAAAGCACATATCCATTCCTTAGCCTTGGTGCCCTTCAGCTCTGCTTTGGGGCTCTTTCTCTTAGTCTCTTACTGTCTTCTTACTCTTAGTCTCTCTGGATGATAAATGTATATTACATAATGTAACTTACTTTCAATTAATATTTAATTTAATATGTATTTTTCTAAAGTAATCCATAATCCCATGTCCTGATTAGTCACAAAGGCCTCCTGAATATTTATCCTACCTTTTCCCAAGTACTGAACTAGGTGCTGGGTGAGTGGACAGATGATGATCAGGACCCTCATATAGTGTGCAGGGTCCTACCTGGAGTTTATAGACATGTAGGAGGGGAGGGAGTAATACACTCTGGTCAGACAGTCAGGACAGAAGCCACTGAGTCTGCCATGGTTCACCTGTCCCTTGCCAAATGAGTTTGCCATGTGAGAAAGAAAGAAAGGCAGGCATGAAAAGAAACTGAGAGTTTCAGCAGGGACTTGGTGAGAATATACCAGACTGCTGGAACATTTCCCTTTGAACCTAAAAGTCACCTACTGAACTGTGCAGAGGCAGTGGGACTGAGAAACAGTGGCACCGACACCCTTACTCCTCCACTGGTCTTTGCAGAGGAGCAGCACCCTGCCAGGAACAGTGAAGCTGGCTGGGCAGGAGCTGCCCGGTGCCATGGGCTACCCTGACCCCGCGATGCACAATGTGACCCAACATATTAGTGAGTCCTGGGAGGCCCAGGGGCTTGTCTCTTGCATCGCCAGTGAGTAATGGGCTGAGGTCAGAGGCTGTCCTCGCAGGGGCCTTCAGAGATTATAAATGCCAACAGAATTCCTTGTTCTAATGGACAAATAGAACATGTAGGAAACAGAAATCCCCACCTGATACTCTGGTCACCACCATCCCCGCTAAACAATTAATAAACATTTCTGCCAAGTTGTTCTGATTGCTTAGAATTTATCCCTCTCCGTTTCCTGGAGGGAGAGGATGGGTGAAAATTACCGAGTAAGGACAACATGTTCATTGCTCGAGTGCTGGGCTGTCCTTCATGCCCTAAAATTAGATTTGTGGGGCGAATACTTCAGCCTCCACTTTCTACCTTTGCCTGGGAGTTCTGCTGCCTGTTACTGGTCATTGCTTCCCTTTTCTTCCATCTTGAGAGACTGAGTGGCTAAAACACATGGACTTTTACATTTGAAAACCTGATTCTAACTTAATAATGTGGTGCTTTTCTATTTTATTCCACCGTAACTATCCTTTTATGCATGCATGCAATAACTAGACTCTGACTGGAAAGACTGGGAACATAGGGACATGCTACCTTTCCTGTGTTTGTTGCCCCTGGTGTAAATTGAGCCAGCCTACCACTCTTCTCTGTCTCAGCTTTTAAAGCCTTGTGTCTTGACATTGCCAATGTACCTTGGGGAGATTTAATAGGTGCCAGTAACGGCCAGCAAACTGAATGCTCAGATGAGTGGATAAGCACTGGCAATTTCTTTCACGGCGATCGCTTCCTTCAGGTGCCCACAGAAGTCTACCAACTACCTTGTCTCAGTTAATCAAGGAGTTATGAAATTAAGCCAAAAAGATCTCAAAAGAGAGAAACTGACATTGAAAATAAAAGCCATGCTGAAAATGAAGGGGATATTGGGCCTTTCTTTCAAGGGCCCCCGCCCTTCCCTATCTAGCCTGGGAAAGAGCTAGCAAGTTCATACAGGTCTCAAAAGCTAATCACACTTAAGGGAACACATCAAATGTTTTGGGATCTGTTTTTAATATGAAAGCAATACACTGAAACCAAATGCCAATTTCACAGGTGAGATTTCAGTAGTTTTTTTAAAAAAATCATTTGTTTTATAATTTTTTTCTGCAGAGCTAAATTAGAACTTGATAGAGAAAGATAATTTACCACGAAGTGTTATTCACATATAACTTAAAGATTCCAAAGTTCTTATGTCTTTAAATGGTGTGTGTGTGTGTGTGTGTGTGTGTGTGTGTGTGTGTGTAGTGTGTGTGTGTGTGTGTAGTACCAGTGTTTGAACCCAGGAATGTTCTACAACTGACCTATAACCTCAGTCCTATTTTACTTTTTTATTTTGAAACAAGGTCTTGCTAAATTACTGTGTGCTGGCCTTGAGTCTGCAGTCCTCATGTCTCAGCCTCCCAAGTATTGGGATTATAGGTGTATGCTACCATAACCTTCTTATAAGCATTTTTTTAAAAGCACAATTATTCATGCTTCATCTTTCTATTTGTAATATGCTGCTCTACTTACACACCATTCTTTGGTGGAAACTGAGATATTACCCTTTAAGTTCTGATTTGGGTTAGCAAGTATTTTCTGTAAAGAGACAAATGACAGATGTTTTCAGTTTGGAAAGGAAATAATGTTCTCTGTTGCAACTACTCCATTTTGCCATCCATAGCACAAAAGCAGCCATGGGCAATACATAATCACAGGGGTGTGGCTGCTTGCCAATAAAACTATTTACAAAAAAAAATCAAGCCACAGGTTGGGTCTGGCCCATGGGCTATAGTTTCTGACCTCTGATACTGATAATGACTCCTACAGTTCAATGCTGTCAGAAGGACTGCATGCTGTAACATGCCCAGTGATTAGGACAGTGCTTGGCAGAGAGTCAGTCCAAGACGTGATTCATTCCCTTGCCCCATGCCTCCGTGAGCCCCTGTGCTGCCGCCTGTGACATGGAGGAGGATAGGGTGCGTTTGGCAGCAGGGTATCAGGCTGCTCTGGACAGCTTCTCTTTGCATCCTCCTTATTATGTGTGAAAGTACTTTTAAAGCTCTGAGCACAGTATGAATGCCAATTGTTATTTTTTCCTTCCTGGTGTCAGGGCAAAGAGAGGGAAAACCTTCCCAAAGGAAGTGACCCTTTGGCCCAAGGCAGCCTCTTATTAAATCTTCCTGTGGAGCTTTGAGAAAAGACAGAGCTGATTAGACAATGTCTTCTCTCCCTTCTGGGGAAGTTTTCTGATTTTGTTTTCTGGCTTTGTTTCTGATTTTGTGTCTTTTGATAAAGAGTTCTCTTTCTCTGGATGGATAAAGATTATGGTACTTGCAAGATTTTAGGTTGAGAAAAAATGTGGCATGGCTGAACAGTTTTTAAGCCTCATCTTAAGATACTGAAATCTGGAAGAAAATGCCTGATGAAACAGAAGCTAATGTATCACTTATTTTGAGAATAATCCCCAAAATAATATTTACTGGAAGTTGGTTTTTTTTTTTTAGAAATTAATATATTTCTACTCTAGAAAATTTGGAAATTTTAGGAAAGCATATGAAAAAAATAAAACAAAAACAATGAAAAATGAACTTTTCCTCTGTCAAATGCTGACATTAGGCTTTTTTTTTAAAGTTGAGGGTTGAACCCAAGGGTATTCTACCTCTGAGCTACACTCCTAGCCCTTTTTATTTTATTATTTTTTTATTTTGAAATAGTGACTCACTAAATTTCTGAGAGTCTCCCTAGCTGCTGAGGCTGGCCTTGAACCTGTGATCCTCCTGTCTCAGCCTCCCAAGTACTTCCAGACCTGCCTTTTAATCTTTCTTGTCTTTAACAGCAAATAAAGACTCTGCCTTTATAGTTCCTAAAATTGGAATCATTCCTTATATTCCTTGGGTTTCATTTGTAAGCTGTCCTTTGTACAATGATATCAAAAGTGAACACATTCCCCTGTTTTTGAAAATCTTTTAGGACATCATTTTTAATGGCTTCAGATGCTTCCAGAAGTTGAGATAACATGTTTGGAACCCTTATTCCTCCTCAGAACCTTTTTCCAGAATTAGGAAAAGAAGAAAAAATGAAAAAGAGGTTGAGACTCAGATCAGAATATTGGACTCCTCCATAAAGTGGTGAAAAGTTTGAGGCAGAAGAATCAAAGACAAGAAGACTGTCCTTTCCAGCTGGGCCAGGGCTGACATGAGGTAACCGTGCCCGGAGCTATGTGGCAACCAGAGATTAGGATCCCAGTCGTGGCCAGCCTGCTCCTGGGGGGCATTGGCTCTGCTCAGAGCACATGGTGATAATTCAGGAGTTGACAGCATCTGCTCGCATTGCACAGTCGCCACATGCGTGCCCTGTCTTGATTAATTGGGTTGTTTCATGGTAGACATTCTCCTGTCACAGAACATTCTGTGCTTGTACCAGTGATAATGAGTTACCCCAGGGATAACCTCTTCAGAACTAATAAATCTGTAATTCTTCCAGGACCGCATACATCCGCACCCCTGTAAAGCCACAAAGCAATGCCACAGTGCATCAATCACGTTCAACACACAACGTTTGTGTCCGGATGGATAGGACAGTTATACTTCAGCGATTAACCCTTTTGTTTGTGGCCTTAATGAATGGGATTAGAGTTGGATTGGGGGATTTGTTCAATGACAAAGTCCAGTGACCTTAATTACTCTAATGCCCTTCCTAATCCTATCTGACTTGTGTGAATGAAATGCATTTCCAGCACATGGAATGGTAGAAGTCATTCTTTCAGCCTGTGTGAACTGCTGGGCAGAGCTCTAAAGTAAGAAACAAAAAGAGAAGGACAAATACTGGGACATAGACTAATTTATGTACAAATCTTCAAGAACAGAAGTAAAGGTATCTTAAGTCTGGGGCACACAACATCTCCTCTCAGTCCTTTTCGATTATTTATTTTATTTCATTTTTAATATACTTGTATTGGTACATTAAAATCCTCACATCATAATGTAAATCACAGTGATAGTGACACACATGCACACAGCACTTGATGGGCTTTCCCCTGGCTCCTTCCCCATTCCCCCCTTCCCAGTACAGGGTATTGAGATTGACATTGGTATTCTCACATACATACATACATCATGGCAGTGGAAGTGATTCCCCCTCCCCGACCCCTTCCTCTAGACCACCTTTCTGGCTCCGCTAAAGTTTCTCCTCCATTATCTGAAGTCCCTCTGATATCTCGGTTACTCCCTAGCTTCCACATATGAGAAAAAACATATGACCCTTCACTTTCTGTGACTGGCTAATCTCACTTAACATAATGTTCTCCAGGCCCATCCATTTTTCCTGCAAAGGACATAATTTTGATCTTCTTCATTGCTGAGTAGAATTCCATTGGGTGTATATCCCATTCATCTGTTGTGGACACCTGGGTTGGTTCCATAATTTGTCTCTTGTGAATTGTGCTGCTATGAACATAGATATGCATATATAACTTTCTCTCCCCATCTATTATAAAAGTTTTATCCCCCTATGGTGCAAACAGAAGAGAATATAGAAATTTATAGAGAGAAAGCAAAACCACCCATGAATCCGACCACCCAAATGTAGCTAATATTCACATTTTTGTTGATGTCCTTTGGGAATTTTTTAGGTGTGTGTATACATATATATAATGTAACGTATTCTATAAATATGCATGTAGAAATATGTATGCCTTTTCCTAATATATATAAATGAAATGATGTGTATATTATTTAAAGGTGTTCTCTTTTTCATCATTTTCCATGCTAAGCATGAACAACATTGTTCTTCCTTTTAGACCACAAGGACTTAATACCTTTTGTTCCTCTGCAGAGCGGCCACTACGTCCCATCACCTGAGTTCCCTCCCCAAGACTCATAGCAAGGAGACAATTCACCTCCCCAGACTACTCTGCTGACCACAAGGCCCAGTGCAGAGAACTTTGTTAGGGGTTTTCATACTAATAGAATGGGGCAAGAGGAGGCTATAACAATATGCAGGTTTGACATAAGACCTTCCTGTCCTCCAGCTGGGTGGTAGTTTCATGCCCTGGACACCAACTGTATGTCATCTTTAATCCAGGGCGGGAAGCTCACCAAACTGCCCTCCCTTAGCCTTTTCCTACTGTCAGCCTTTTAAGATGAGTGATTCCCAAACTATCTGGGGGTACTACCCAGATTTTTTTTTGGGGGGGGTTGTTTGGTTTGAGAGTGATGGTGCTGGAGATCAAACCCAGGGCCTTGCACACACATGGTAAGCATGAATTCTACCACTGAGCTATATACCCAGCCCTGTTTTTAGTCTTTGGTTTTAAGCAGTCTTTCTTGGTAAAAGACATTTAACCTAAAGGGTAAAGTTGACCATTCTATTCATTTTTTAAGTATATAGTTTAGGAGCATTAAGTATAATTTCACTGTTATGCAATAATAACCATTGTTCAGCTTCAGAACTTTTTTTTTCTAACTCTATGATTTTGACTATTCTAGGTACTTCACATAAATGAAATCATACAATATTTGGTCTTTTGTATTCGTTTGTTTCATTTATCATAATGTCCTCAAAGTTAGTTCATGTGTAGCATGTGCTAGCATATCTTTCTTTTTTAAGGTCAAATAATATTCCATTCACATTTTACTCGTTCATTCATCCACTGATGGATACTTGGATGGTTTTTACACTTTGCCTATTATGAAGAATGCTTTTATAAATATGTGTGTACAAATATCTGCTTGAGTCTCTGTTTTCAATTCTTTTAGGTACATACCCAGAAGTGGAGTTGTTGGATCATATAGTAATTCTCTTTCTTGTTTTTAAGGAACTACCATATTACTTTCCAGAGTGGATGTCCCTGCTTATGTTCCCAGAGGCCATATACAAGGATTTCAATTTCTCTACATCCTTACCAACACTTATTATTTTCTGTTTTGCTTTATTGTTGTTTTTTGTTACAGCCATTGTAATGGTTGTGAGCTAGTATCTCAGTGTGATTGATTTTGATTTGCATTTCCCTAATACTTTGTGATTCCCTAATGTATCTTCCCTTGTGTTCATTAACTATATATCTTCTTTGGATAAATTTCTATTCAAGTCTTGTGTTCATTTTTATTTTTATTTTTTTGTGGCTCTAGGGATTGAACTCAGGGTTGTTTCATTTGTTAAATTGAGTTGTTTGGAGTTTTTTTTTTTTTTTTCTTGTTTTGCTTTGCTTTGTTTTTTAGCTCTTCTTCCATAGCAGATTGATACTTGTAAAAAAAAAATAATAAAATTATTACCAGTAAATTACTGGATAGCAAGATATAGAACTTTAAGATGAAGTCCTAGAATGTCTGCTTTTAACCATAATGAAATAAAAGGGACTGATTTATTCTGTATGTGTGGATGTGTGTGTTTGTTAGTGGTGATTGAACACAGGAGCATTTTTCCCTCTGAGCTACACCCCCCAGCCCTATTTTATTTTTTGATTTTGAAACAGGGTCTAAGTTGTTGAGGGCCTTGCCAAGTTGATGAGGCTGGCCTTGAACCTGTGAGTCTCTTGTTTCAGTCTCTCATGTACTGGGATTACAAGCATGTGCCACCAGGCCCCATCATTCATTCTTCTACCTTAAATAATTAGAAAACAAAAAAAAAATATGACATAATGGCTTTCAGGGATCTTGTAGAAGCACAATCCCTTCAGAGATTAATCTGTCTTGAATATATGTGTCACTCCAAAATTTAAAAGTTGGACCTTATATCCAGATGAGATGAGATGGTATGAACAGGTGGAGCCCTTAGATGGTGATCAAGTAGTGAGGATGGAGCCTCATCATGGGATGAGTAGGCTTATAAAAGAGCTGTAGAGAACAGCGTGGCATTTTTGCTTTCTTTCTCTTCTGCCTTGTGAGGACACAGGATGTGTTCCTTTTGCCCCTTTGTTCCTTCTGCCATGTGTGAATGTAGCAGCAAGGTCTTCACCAGTCACCAAACCTAGGAACTTCGATTACACTTTCCACCTCCAGAACTGTAAGAAATAATGTTTTATTAATCAATTATCCAGTCTGTGAAATTTTTGTCATAGCAGCACAAACAGATTTAGACAGATGGGGAATGAACACAGCCTTCCTGCTTGGAGGCAGCCTCAAAGCACACCTCCAGGGGAGCAAAATGATTCCTAGCAATGCAACTGAATGCCAGAAGAAAGTCTACCACTATGTAAAGGAATATAGCAAAATACAGCACCTAGCAATGAAAATCCATTCTCTCCAGAACCCAGTAAAAAAAAAAAAATCACCAAATATGCAAGGAAGTAAGAAATATAGGACAGACGTAGGAAAAAAAAATAAAACTTAGATGACTGGCTATAAAAAAGACACAAAGTATAAGTCTTCTATTTCTTTTAACTAATAGATTTAATGAACATTCAAAAAACTACTCTGTGAAGTTCCTATAAAAGTTTCTAAGTTTTTGAAGTTTTCTACTGTGGGTTCTATTGTGTAATGAACACTCTGGATTCTGAAATTGTCTATGTATCACTTCATGGACTGATAACAATTCATAGACCATCACCTGGTGTGGGGGAAAGTGGGGGGTGGCCACGCCCACTACCACCAGGAGGCACAGCAAAGATGCCGCCGAGAGGAGGAGGGGAGGGTGGAGACCTAATTTGTTTAAGGATGAGGTGATTGGATACTTGCACTTCCGCGTGCATGGACAGCGTGTGATCAGGCTCCTGATTGGCGCCGCTCTGCGCGATCACTGCGAGGATTGGGTCTAGCCCCCGTGGACAGGTTGACCTTTACGCCTATAGGCTGAGGCACCTTACTTAAACCCTGCTTTGCGGGGCAATAAATGGAAGAGCTCTCGATACTGTGTCCCGGTCTTGGCTCGTTTAGGAGGTGGGAGGCGCAGTCTTCCTTTTCCCTGCGACCCGCAGGTGAGGGGCGATTGCGGGGGAAGGGGTGAACAGCCTGCGGATGGGCAACCTGGTCCCTGGGCCACATTGTATGTAAGTCCTATATAGGCCCATTTTGCATTCACCACCCTAGCAGATTGACTCGAATATGTGGTTAGGGCTAAACATGTTTGACTGCATAGCCATTGGAAAGTGTTGCACTCTTATGTGAATTATGGTATCTCCAGGACTCCAGACTGAGTGACTCCCATCGCAGTAGGTTTCCAGAACCATTCCAGATCCCCCAGGGAACACACAAGGGAAAATCCCAATTCCTTAGAGTGAAGGGTGGCAGGGACACTTATGAGAGGACTGATTAGCACAGTCATTTTAGAGAAGTGAAGACTCAAAGTTTTACATTAAATGCTTAGGAATCTAATTATTACCTTTGTTAGCATGGACTTCAGAGGAAATTGCACTTGGTCATTCTGGAAGTAGGGCCTCAGTTCACAAGATGCTGAGAGCTAATTACATAATGCATTGAATCCCACGCAGATTGAAACTGCAAAATATGAGGATGTGAGTAGAGGAGGCAGCACAGAGCCCTCTGTCAGCTACCTCTTCCTCCCACATGTATGTTCACAGACCCTTTGTCCAGAAAAGAATGGGGTGTTTTATGAATTACTTATTAACAGCAGCTTTCCCTTGCAGTCCTAAAGATGGCTGCTCAGTCTGTCCAGTTCCAAAAGTGCTTTCTATGATAAAAGTGGGAAGAGAAGACAAATGTGGAAAAAATGAGGATAAGAAAATGCCGTTGGTCATGTTCTATTTGTTACTTTCATTTTGGAATTCATGGCAACCCACCTCTCCATTTCTTTCTCTATTCCTTTTGTTTCTCATCTATCATAAGGATACAGTTATAATAGTCCCTATGTTGTAAAGTTTAAATGAGTTTATGAGTTTATATATATATATAATACTCAATATAAGTATGAATATATATACATATAATACTCTAATACTCAATATATCTATATGCATTTATATATAAAATATATATATTTGAGTTTGTATTTATTGAGTTTTATATATATGAGTTTATATATAATACTCTTTCTATATAAGAGTTAATATATATTTGAGTTTATATATATTGGCATGTACTACATGCTCAATAAATTATCATTTATATCTATATTTGTTTATTTATTTTTTCTTCAATAAATTCATGCAAGAAAAATCCAGTATATAAGGGATCAATTGCTGAATCAAGTTAGGCAGTTTTCATTATTTTCTGTGGCAAAGCACAACTCACCAAGGGCAAGGAAGCGGGTCCTGAGGTGTGGGTGGCATAATCACTCTATGAAGGCAGGTTTCCTGACATCCAGTTCATCTTCTAGCAAGCATTCATCACCCTCCTTTTGCTCCTTTGCAGAATCATTAGTACACATGTCCAACAACTAGGTGATTATTTTCTGTTGACAAGAAAATTAATTATGTGACTGAGCATTGAATGATATCTGCCATAGCTGGGTGTAGCGATCTGTATCTTGTGAGTCCTCTGCAGAATGAGAAAGGGTATGCATTAATAGGATGGTCAAAAGCTAAAGATGATAAGTAGTATTTTTGCTTTTAAATTTCAAGTCCATTCTTCTTTATCCTGCTGTGCAAAACAAAATCTCAGGGTCACTACTCTCATTTATGAGAGGATTCTCTGCAAAGGCAGATGAAAAGAGGAGCTCCTGACTGGGGCATTCACACCTGAAACTCTTAGAAAGTGCCTGGCCTGTTTATAGAGAACTACAGAATGTCTGCACACTGAATCTTTCCTGTTTTCATTGTGGGATTGATCTGTGAGTTGTTAAGTTCCTTTATGGATTTTGTGAGTGTTCCCCATATGAATGTGGAAACTTTTCATAAGATGACAAATGGATCACAAGGGATGAATAATTACTTTGGGTGACAGTAAATAAAAGTATTTTGAAACGAATGGGAATTCTCATCTATAGAGAAAGGACTCTTCTAGTTATCTTTATGCTTGGCTAAATATATTTTCAGAAAGGAGAATGTAAAATTCCTGGGAGACAGAGTATTCATATCAAGTTATTTTCACTTAAAAAAATAACAATTTAGGGAGATATATGTGAGCTCTGGTTCTAAACTAGGAGCGGCAAAATATTAGATAATAGTCACTTATTTTTGTTCTTCTACTTCTTTACCTTCCTCTTTGACATTCTCACAATTACAATTTTTGGCCAACTTTTCCTTTTTTAAAATTTACATGTCCTGCCAATATACTCAGCCAAACCATGGTTTTGAGAAAGACAACCAAATCTCTCTGTACAGCTATGAGACTTATTTTTATATTAGATAATAAATTTATATCATCTAAGCCATGATGATTCAATATTTTGTTGCTTGCATCTGGAAGAACTTTGATTGTTTTCCCTCTAATCACTAATGGGAGAGGAATTGTTCTAAAGTCAATCCATGACGTGGTATTGCCATGATAAGAAATCCTCAGCAGTTCCCTACCCCTTACAAAAAAATCCATATGTGTAATCTAGAACTTAAGCCTTTCCTAAATCTTCTCCCAGTCTATCTTTTCAAGCTTGTTTCTCATATGCTTCATTTATATGGTCCCTTCCACCGTCCAAAACACTGTAAGACCTGCGGTGGGCAGAGGAGAGAGGGGCGAGGGACACTGGACCTGCAGTTGGCTCTGACTGGGGACAAAAGTTCCCCTTTCCTTCCTCCCACCACCTGCCTCCAAGAGCTGAACGTGGAATTAGCCTGTGTCAGCTCCATTTTGACCTAGAAATTCACATCTATTTGAAAGGCAGAGGGCACCTTTGGAAAGTTCTTCTGTGCCCCAATGTAGAAAAAGAAATTTGAACTTCCTGAAAGATGTGCTCCTGGATTCTTAATCTTCAGGATGAACACTGCAGTGTGGATGTCCTTGTGGTGGTATGTGTGCTGGAGATGAGAGCTTCCCCTTTGGCAGCAGGAGGCATGCCCAGAGAATACTGAAGCTCCACGGCTGATTTCCACAGCAGAAAAAGAACCAAATAGGAGCAGGAATACAGGTGGCCAGTGCGAAGGGACACATCTAGCAACCTGAGAGTCACTACCACTGCCTCAGCAGCTGACTCTGCTGCAGTCTATGTACTCAGTCTCTCCCTGCTTGTGATGCAAGCTCAGGAGTTCAATTTATGCATTTGGTTACATTAACGTAAGAAGCTCTCTAGCAAGAAGAAGAGACAAAGCTCTACATCAAAGTCAAAGGTGAAGGACAGCAATCTCCTTATCTAGAAAGTCCACCCGGTCTCCAGATTTTCCAGTCAGATTAAACATGGGAGCTGGCTATTCAGTTCTGGACATCCCCTATAACACAAGAATGGGAGCTATACCCTTAAAGCATTCCTCATCCCAAGCAGGGGCATGGATCTGAAGAACAAGACAGAAATGTTGTCAAGTGAGTCCTTTCTACCCATTCCCTTGAATGAAGAGACCCTGGTACCTAATAGTATAATTTTTTGCTAACCACATGAAGTCCCAGGATTCCAAGCACACATCACACTTGATCCCATCAAACTCTAGAGCCCAAAGTCCACACCTGCTTGGGAGACTGAATGGCGATGGACTTTCAGCCACCTGCAGAAGCTGTATTGGAAGCTCCTGTTGAAACTGCTTCTTTTCACAACCAGGACCTTAAAAACAGCAAGTGAGAGATATGCAGAGCTCCTGTGAACACACGTATATCTGCCTTTGGGATGATCTAAAATCTCTCCCAATATTGGCCCAACTCCAGCCATCTTGGATTTTCAGAAATGCTGAGTTCTAAAATGGAAAAATTAAATGTCCCCAATCCTGTATATGGACCAGATCTTTCTAGAATCAGCTGGCCAGACAATGTGTCCCAAACCCTAGATGACAGAAACTTCTCTCTTGGTAAAGACATCGTCAGTGGTCTTGTGGAGCATTTCTGAAATCTCCAAGAGTATCTACACAGAGGTTTCAACAGCAGCTAGCAGAGAAGCATGCCAATGTCAGGTCCAGGATGGATGCCTGGGATGATCTTGAACTCTCAGTGAACATTTCCATTCCCCTCTACCAGTTGAGGGCCTTCCAAGCCCCACTAGGGAAGACTGAGTTTGGGGTGGTCCTTAATGTCAAGACGGGAGGTAATATAAATATTAACATGGGACTCAACTCTCAGATGATACTTCAGTAGGTGAGAGGTTCACTGTTCCCTGCGCCACTCAGATGGCTCAGAGATGCTATTTGCCCAGCAGAAAATTGGTCTGCTGGCATTTAATGGGCACCCTCAGCAGAAATATGGCATGGGTCCCAGGCCAGCCCTTCCCT
Source organism: Graphiurus murinus (assembly GCA_004027655.1). Classification (NCBI taxonomy): domain Eukaryota; kingdom Metazoa; phylum Chordata; class Mammalia; order Rodentia; family Gliridae; genus Graphiurus; species Graphiurus murinus. The sequence continues at coordinate 795 of PVLC010020746.1, read as the reverse complement.
TGTCTCAAGGGCTGAGCAGTACATACAATCTCATAGAACCAATAAACCCAACAAAAAGACTAATAGCCAGCTCAGAGTTTTTAATATCCACCTCCAACTCTCAACCCTTTTAAAGGTCCTACCAGCTTCAACACAGATTCTCCAGTTTAACACAGCCTGGGACAAGAGCCCTTGAATAAGTCTGTGGCATGCAGCCATGTGTGGCCTCCTGGTATGAACCTTCTTAAGCCTCCAGCCCTGCACAATCTGGTCAATAATGTAGGGCTAGCCCTCCAAGAGCCTCAGGGCCCTCCAGATTTCATTGCACTTGGTGGGACTAGTGGCAGGCCAACTTGCTGTTGTCTTCATTAAGTTACTCCTACTTGAGAGAGCACAGGATAGGGAAAGAACAGGCTCTGGAAGCAAGTTGTACCATAGAGAAGATTTTCAGAGACTATGATATCATTGAATTATATTGTGATTTCTTGAATGTCCAACTTTGCAATGTGCACACTTCTACCTAACTACACTGTGATACCATCAAGACAACTCCCCTCTAGCTTCATGTGACTTATACTCAATAAATAACATGCTGAGATGAACATTAATATTACATAAAACCCTCACATTTTAGGTTCAACCCTGTGGTTCCAATGCCAACCCTCCAGCCCAATGATAATGGCTCAGACACTTCTCACACTAACTGGATACCCTTCCTGAATGCCACGTGTCCCGACATATATCCTTATTGTGTTCCAACAGGACGTGATTTGTTGTCACACAATCCTGTAATGAGTCAAGAGTTCCAGAAGCCTT